>CM035787.1:47234424-47239424 GCA_020466265.1 Siphamia tubifer
GTTTTAGGTTTAAAGGTCAGTGTTATTATTGGTATTCTCTGAGGTTAAATGTGCTTCATCACTGCACAAATAAATAAATAAACAAATAAATAAATGTCTTTATTACAAACTGACTGAGAATATATACAGTTCATGACTGACCTTAGACAGAAACAGAATACACATAATAATAATAATAATAATAATAATAATAATAATAATAATAATAATAATAATAATAATAATAATATGATAATAATAATAATTATTATTATTATTATGTGTGTGTTTAATTTTAAGCATGTTTGAGAACTTGTGAAAGTATTTTTCATCATGTTGTTGCATTATATGAAGTTGATGATTAGTCCAATTTTTTTAATATATAAATTTATTTCGAATATGAATGTCAAAAAATAAATAAATAAACAAACAAAAATAAAGAAATAAAAATAAAGCCGAAAGAAATTTAAAAGGATGTACAAGGGGAATGTATTAAACAAATGGAATACAGGATGAACATAAAGGTTTAATCTCATTTTACCACGTTTATCTAAAAGGAGATTTTTTTTTCATGTGTGTTTTATGGAGAAAATGACCATTACATACACACCATTGGAACAATGTCAAACCTTTATACAATACAACAGTTATGACAACCAAAAAACAGTTAATTATGGTGAAAATACGACATTAATTAAATAAATTGCGAAATTCAAAAAATATCTCCCTCTTCCATCACACCTGGAAGCCATTACATCATTATCAGGCTTGTGAAGAGCTGATCAATAATTGAACTAGGTGTGATAAAAGAGGGAAATATCTAAAACATGTAGGTCACGGGACCGCTGCTTTAAGGGCTGTAATGGAAATGCTACTTCGCGGATTTCACTTAATTGCAGGTTATTTTTAGAACATAAGCCCTACCATTCACCTCTGGTGTAAAATAACAGCAGCCTCCATTCTGAAGGCAATTCCCACCTTCATTTTCACAAATAATGCAAATTATGGAAGAAACATATATACCCATTCACGGCCACAGCTTATGCAAAAATATTCCAAAATAACCCAAAAGTATTCCTGAACTTTTCATCACCTTTAATGAATCATAAGTGTGACATTTCCCTCATCTGAACCCAATGCTTTGTAACCCGACCACAGACAGGATGCAGAACACAGAGTCTAAATGGTGTTGGGTAAATCATGTTTTTGGCAGATGCTGTTTGTACTTGTGAGTCTGTAGCCAACCGTGTTATTTACACCTGGGTGTTACATACTGTTGGATGATATTTGCACCTGAATACAAAACCTCCACACAAAGTTTTCCTGACCTCTGGGTTCTGCACATTATAGTTCTGATGTGCTTTTTCTCCATCCTCTGCACAACAAACCGAAGTTTTTTTTCTCCCCAATATTGTCTTTGTATGTTTTTGTTCTCATGTCTTTTTTTTTTTTTTTTTAAATACATATTTTTATGTACAGCACTTTGGCTTCCCCTATGGATCCTTTTTGATTGATTGGATTTTGATTTGATTTGAATTATTTATTTCGAACATGTGCAAGTGCAACAATAATCAATACAACAATAATAATAATAACAATGACATGTCCGAAAAGGAGTAGGATGAAGCATAAGCTTATTTAATCCTACCCCTTCTTCACTTCCCCAATAACCTAAATTCATCTCATAGCAATATAGTGCATAGTACAAAAAAATGATGATAACAATAAGAATAATAACAATACCAATAATCAATAACTGAAGTACTAAACATATACATATATACAAAAAACAAATGAGCAGATAGGAAAGTGCATATTCTAGTCTTGCAGCCATATATTATACTATTTAGTGCATGTGTGTGACCATCATTGGTCCTCCCCGAAAGCTGAGCAGACATCCTCCATTAGAACTCTCCCTTACAAGCCAGTGAGTGCAGTGTTACACCTCAGTGATGTGCGGAGGAAACAAGGACTGGACAGGACGTACAGGACGAACGGGGACAGAAACCAACTGTGTTATACAAATACAGTTGATTGATTGATTGATATGTGCATGTTTACTTCCTAATTAAACTGTCTTTCATCCCATAACCTTTATTTAAACAACACCAAGGCAAGGCAAATTTATTTGTATAGGACATTTCATGTACAGGACAATTCAAGGTGCTTTATATAAAACATATAAGAAAATTCAAATGATAAAGATGCATGAAAAGACAATTAAAATAGAGACATAAAAATATTTAAAAGCAAATGAGAATCGAAGTAAAAGCTCCAGTGAACAACCAATGCTCCAGTCATCTGTGATCTAAACCCGCTTTATCCTAGTGAGGATAAAGTGGGGGTCACTGGGGGCCTAATCCAGCTACAATGGTACACTCTGTATGAGTCACAGGGTTGAACATATATAAACAATCACTCTCACATTCACACCTATATATTAATAATTTAATTAATTTACATTAACCATTTAACCTATCAGTGCATGTGTTTGGATGGTGGGAGGAAACTGGAGTACCTGGAGAAAACCGACGAAGACACGGGGATAACAACTCCACACAGAAAGATCTGGTGTGGGATTCAAACCAGGGTCCTTTTAGCTGTGAGGAAAAATTTACAAATTTAAATAAGCAAATGGACCAAATGTTGGGTTTCATGCTCACATTTTTTCTAACTGATTTGATATTACCATGGAATTACTGACTCCCTTATGTGCAGAATGCTATATTTTTACGACTAATACAAAGAAAAGGATTTGGAATTGTTATTTTTATCGGCTTTTTGTACTGGTCCAACCCATTTTAGGTCAAATTGGGCCAAATGTGGAACCTGAACTAAAATGTTTCGTACACCCCTGATTTATGCTGCACATTATTTGTCATTTAAAACTACAAAAGCAAAGACAAAAAAAAAAAAAGACCCCCAGAATTAAAAAAATTCACACCTTTCTCCTGTAGCCCTCGGCTGTCTTTGCAGATACGAGGTAAAAATAGATGACCTGATGCCGCTTGACACAGCTGTGGTAAAGTGAAGCCACTTGGCAGAATCAGGACAGCAATTGGTAATTTGAGTTGTCCATCAGGTATTTAACCGTCTTCTGTGACCGGGTAGATGTTCAGCCTGACAACAGAGTCCACAGAAGGAGGTAGTAGTCCTGTTTCCTCTCAGGCTAAGTGACCCTTCTCTTAAGTCCCGCCCCCCCATGGTGACAGTTGCTAGGCCTGGCAAGCTTTCTCTTGCAGTTCATTCTTGGTGGCGTGTAACATGTAAACATGAATTTCTCCACATCTTGACGGTATGTGCCCGGAACAGATGTCTATAGGACCAACAATCTGTACGTTTACATGCAGTTAGAGAAATTAGAATTATTGCCTTAGTCCCACGAATATCGAAGTTTTCAAAGCCATGTATACACTATATTTATTTACATATAATTGTTAGTATACGCATTATTTTATTATTTTCCATTTGTTCAGAGTGGAATCACCCAAGAAAATATCATTAATTCAGACCCAGGATAGGTGGGTTTCAGTCACATGACTATGATGGCATTGCAATTTCAGCCAGAGACCAGGAAGTAACCATGGAGACTACCGCCATGGAGGAAACCATTGAAGACAGTGTTTATTGTACAGATTTAGATCCAGTGTTGAAACAGATTTAAATACAGTTAGTTAAAAAATGGATTGGACATGACCCGTGTCTTAGGAAAATAAATGAGTTTTGGACAAACCCCAAAGAAACAATCTTACTAACTACCTGGTCCTACAGACGTCCGACTACACCAGCAGCAGATAAAAGCCTAAAATGTTTGGAGGTATAGAACTTTTGTTGTCAGTGGGTGGGTCCACAACATCAGTACCAAAAGGCTCAGCAATAATTATCATTTGGTTTTCGCCAGGGTGCGTGTTTTATTTGTAAAGATATGACATCAAGATGTTTGTTTATATCAGTCAGTGCTAGCTGCTAGCAGTAGTGACCATGTAAACAAACATGCTGTGCATCTTGATGTGTCTAGGTAAACCATATGCAACAGTGTAAGTGAGCATTTAACGATAACCTAAAGATGTATAGCACATTCACACAAAACAAAAACAGTTAGCTTTCGAACATACCTCTGACGAAGTGGATGCTGCAGACACGGGCATTAGCATTAGCATTAGCATTAACAGACTCTGCTCCTCCCAGACACAAATGCAGATTTAAAATCCGCTTTTTATAGAGTTTTTCTGTGAGATTTTTCCACTTCTCAGCTTTGTGAATTACAATCTTTGGTTCTCTAAAAAAAATTACTTTCGGTGAGAATGATTAGAACGATTGGCGCAGCCGTAAATTACAGAAAACAGGAATTTTCCCAACGGAAAACTCACTCAGCTCCACTTCCTGCCCTCCATCTGTAAAGTGTGTGCTGACTATATAGCATGTGATGTCACATGAAGTCAAACATATTCAGAGTTTCTTAGGCTTGAGTACTGTGGGGTTCTGGTCTATAGAAACCAGTGGAGGCTTTTTTTATTTTCCATGCAACTTTTTTTTTTTAAACCAACTGTATCTTGAACTCATCTTTGAATTTTCCAATCAATGAACACGAAAATCCTTACAACACCTTAGTCCAGGGGTTCTCAAACTTTTTTGGCCCAGGTCCCCCTTGGAGGGGTGAAATTTTTCCATGTCCCCCCCTCATCCTAGCGATACTGAAAATGATAAAAAAAAAAAAAAAAACCTTCAACAATGATTATTATGAAACAATGATAACCTTTTGTGCAAACCAGCAAAATTTTCAGGTATTATAATATAAATGAGCACTTCAGAAACAAAAATTTTAAATAATTTTAAAATAATAAACGGAACAAAAGACACACAAAACCGTGTGTATGTGTGTGACAGACAGACAGAGACTTAATGAGAGGGATGAGCTTGTCAAACTCAATATAACTATCAATGTACTTTCTCTTTTTAGGGTTAGGGCGTTTGTTTTTGTCATTGTCATTTTCATTTTCATTTCCTTTAACACTTCTTGA
>CM035787.1:47244424-47416101 GCA_020466265.1 Siphamia tubifer
TTTTTACAAATTGAAGTATTGTGGTTTATGAACAGGGTGCATGTGCAGGTGTGAAGTCTTCAAAACTATTCCAGTTTGAAAGGCTTCTTAAAATATTGAAAATAAGTTTCTCTGCTCGAAGGCAAAAAAAAAAAAACCATGAGTGATTTTCATTAAACAAAACTATTGTGGGAATGAGAAAGTGCATTCCGATGATGTGATGACTCAGCACAATGATGCTAACTGTAGCATTGGCTATTATGACCTAGCTAAATAAAGACCTTTGCTACAATAATATCAAACAAATGTAATTTTAAAAACACATTTTTATTATGAAATTTGACTATTTTGGGGAATAAAAATCAGTTTGTCATGTTCATGCAGTTATGAGAAAAAACATGAAATTTTACAGAAGCATAAAATAAAGGTGACTCACCTTGTAGTCATCTTGGATCTTCTGTTAGTAGAGATGCATTGTGGGTAGTTTCAGCTCATATTCAAATTCCTATAGATTTTCAATGCAGTTCTCAAATATAATGCGTTAATGAGAATAACGCCTCATGGACGTGAATATTCATAATTAAAATAACCAAAAAAAACACTTAATGAAACTTGACATATAACAATGTACTTGTAGTTGTATTTATTAATTTATTTATGTTTTCCCCTAAGTCAAAGGCCAGACATTTTGGACATTTTCAGTAATGAGGATTTCCTCACAACATGTATAAAAATTGGAAAATAAAAAATAAAATGTTTTAAAATGAGCTAATGTGAAAGAAAAAAAGACATTTTCCTCTACAGTAAAGTAATGCTACATCTAGGATTTATTTCATATGTAACCACTAAAATCTCAAAACCATTGATATTTTTTAGTTTTTAGTTTCATGAGAATCACCCACATGATTTGACTTGGGTACCCAAATGGTACTGGAACTTGTTTGTATGATATCTATGCACTTTTGTGATTTTCATATTTTTTAAAAACATTTTAACATATCGTGTAATTTATCCATTCATTCACTCGTACCAGGGTTGTACAAAATTAATAAATTCAACGAAACTTGTTTTATTCATTTTATTCTACAATTTCTAGATTATGTTGATTCATTTTATTAACTTCACTTCATATGGAATTTTTGTGCATCATTTTTCTTTTTTATGACCATTTTTAAAAAAATAAAAATGCTACTTTTTTACCCTGAAATTGTAGTTTTTCTGTGATTTGTACTTCACATATATCAGATTAGATTTAAATACCCACCTGAGTCCCAGGAAAGTGGAAGCGTTACCTTTTTTGCATCAAATAATTCGAAACTACATGGGACTTTTTTTCCAGATAATTTTTTTTTTAAATTATTTTCATTCATTTATGTATTTTTTAATGGAATATAATTTGCAATAAATGTCATTTTTAAAAGTAAAACTGATATTTTTGTCTACTGGAGAGGACAAAACTGCATCAATGGGTCTCAGGAGGATACAGAGACACATGCATATGTGTGGACATTCAAACTTTAACAGATATTCAAACAGAATCTTGGATGAGGACTTGTACACAGGACTGTATCTACACTACATATGCAATACATCATACTGATGTCAGATATTGATATTTTTCTGAAAACCAGCAGATGCTCCAATTCCGCTGCCAATCTGATGTAAACAGTCGCTACTTACTGGATCAAAGGACATACAAGTTTATTTTAGTGTTTCTGAGCTAAAATCTATGCAAACTGTTTTTGTACATGGCTTCCTGTCAGTTGTCATATTAACCGATGGTACAGTGCAGTGAATACATCCACTATTCCTCCGCATGTGGGGGTGTTTTTTTTCTTTACACAGACACTGTGATGCATCATATGACATTGTTTCACTGCTGTAGAAACGCTGTATTGTGAAAACCTGTTTTTGAGGGGAATGTATTGTAATGTTAGCCTAGCCTCGCTATCCCCATTCATTACTGAGGGGAGTACAGACACTGAGTTCTTTCTTTCTCTCTCTCACACCTGTTTTTGTCATTTTTATAACCTATCTTTCATGCCAAGTCTGTTCATGGCTAGTAACCTGGTGTCCCCCTCCCCTCCAGAGGGGAGTGGTGGCTCTCTTGACAGTGTCTGCATGGGAGCCATGGACGACAGGATCTGCAGTGACTTGCCTGTGACCCCAGACCCCCTCCCTTGCCTGTCTGGTGTCTGGACCAGCCCCCCCCCCCCCCTCCTTCATTTATAAATGAACATTCATTTATAGTCTGTCCATCCATGGGTGTGGATCTGTCCTTCAATGTGGTTCTCCTCAAGATTTCTTCTTTTTATCACTGAGTTTTGAAAAATCTTTTTGCCGAGAAGGAGGGTCTAAGGAGAGGGGATGCTTGGGACTTTTCATATATCTCTGTAATTGGTTGTGTTTCTGTAAAGCCCTGTGAGATGACTTTGTTGTGATTTGGAGCTTTATAAATAAAATTAAATTGAAAATTGAAATGACATGTATGGTGTTTCATAGTCAGGGGAGGCGGGGCTAAAAGGTTGTCTTTCAAATCCCTCTGTATGCAATAGGATGGTACTAAAACCAATCAGTGTAATCTTTAGGATGATGTAGTTAGAGCGGATCTTAACGACTGTCAGTTCTGTACAGATGCGTGTGCTTGTATTGCTATCTTTCTGGGGACACTAATCTGATAAAGTATTGTCATTGTGATTCTACTGCACTATGAGTTATGTAAACTATGCCTATTATAAAGTATACTAATTATACATAAGATAAACATATCTTTAATAACATTCAGTGTATATACTGTAGATGGTGTGGACTTCTGTTTTCAACTAGTGTTTGACCGTAACTATAACATTGCGGCTGAACGTCAGTGTGTCTGAAACTCAAATTATAGTGGAAGTATAGTCAACCATAAACCTTAAAGAGAGAAGACAGACTTAAACGTCCTTTAATTCAACTCCTTCAGGTCATTTGGGAGCTTTTTTTTGCCGCTGCTTTGTAATAAATCACATTTACTGCCTGTACAAAACTCAGGTACCAACAATGAAATGCAGGCTTTCAAAGCACCTGCATTGTGGCTGTTGATCGATATTGTTATACCTAGTGACACGCTGCAATTAAATTGTTTCTGACTTGTATCAGCTATATCTGCTGGGCAGTCAGAAAAGTGCACCGGCGTTGAACAAAAGCACAAGTAACAAATGCACCACTTGAAACCTGAACAAATCAAAGCTTAAAATACTTTCTGCTAAATTACCTTATATTTGTCATGAATTTGACTTTCAATCAGCTTTCCCCCGAAGGCCAGGGTCGACTTAATCCTTTTTTATGATGGAAGTAAAAACTGTCGGATGCATAATTCACTCAAAGTAACACATTCACATTAACACTGGTCACAATGGTACAGTACATGGATGTTTTGTTTTTATAATGGCTTTAAATGAACAAACATTTTTAATCAGATTAAGCATAGGGTCTCTTTGGATTAATGTTGATTAGTCATAATCAAAATATTTTTGGGGGGGTTAGGGTTAGACTCAAATTTCCTACAAAATACACAAAGAAACAAAACAAACAAAAAAATTATTAAACTAACATGAAAAAGTGATGAAAAATTCAAAACATGTAAAAAAAACCCTTCTGAAATACAGCAAAATATTGTGATTTTTATTTAAATCCATATATAAATATCTATGATATATATGCAACTAATATGTTTGTTCAACACCTTCAAGGGCCACCTTAATCCCTTTTTTATGATGGAAGTGAAAACAGTCTGATGCATAAATGACACACATTAACACTGGTCACAATGCTACATGGATTTTTTTTATTTTTATAAGGGCTGTAAATTGACAAACATTTTGGGTTGCTTTGGATTAAATGTGATTAATCATCAGCAAAACACTTTAGGTTGGTCAACTGTTCTGCCTCTACAAAATCCCCCCCAAAAATACACCGAGAAACCAAAACAATGCAGAGAAAATAACCTGCTAAAATTCACAAATTTAAAACATTTTCAAAAACTTCTGAAATACCGCAAAAATTGGGATTAAAAAAAATCCAAAACATGTGAAAATATGAATATATATATATATATATATATATATATATATATATATATATATATATATATATATATATATATATATATATATGGAACTAATATTTTTACACTGGTCACAATGGAGCATGCAGTGTTGGGAAAGTTCACCTTGATTAGGAACTAGTTCAAAGTTCAGTTCAAGTTACTCAATATGAAATAGTTCAGTTCATCGTTCATTCTTCCAAATTATGAACTAGAAGTTCATGGATCCCAAAATGAACTTTTTTGTTCTTTTTTTGTGTTATTATTGTAAACTTATGTTGCCAAAATGTGTTCAGAATAATATAAAAATGACATCTATGATAATGCTGTGTTTTGATCCCATTTTATGCCTTATAGGACTCAATAATATACCATAACCATGCAAGAAAATGTTTTTAAACTACTTAAAAATACTACATAAAAGTATTTAGAGAGCAAAATGTTTAATGTTCCCATATTTATAGTGCAAAACATTTGAACAGTTTTCACAATCTACAATTAACCTAAGATTGAATTACAATGAACTCAGACAGACTTGTAATCCTGCAAAATTAAACATTATACGTAGTTTCCAGATTACAAGTAACTCCAGAGAGTAAGTCGAATTAGGGCTAGCTCAAATAAATAAAGATGAGAATAAAGACGAGAGGCATGATGGGACTCGACCACTTTTTCAAGCAAAATATTTATTTATTTTTTGCAGTACCCAGTATTTTTTTGTTGTTGTTGAAAACTTGGTTGTTTGCAACGTGATAAGAACAAAATGTGAACTACATAAGAGCGCAGTTTAATAAATGCCAAAATAACTGCGTTCACAACTTCCCGTTCATTTGGCAAAAGTGAACGAGTTCATCAAAAATATATCATTCGTGAACGATCGTTCAATGAACTCGTTCAGGTACAACACTGGGTACATGGATGGAAATTGACAAACATTTTGGTTTGCTTTGGATTAAATTTGATTCATCATGATCAAAATTCTTTACGTTGGTCAACTCAAATTTCACCCCAAATTACACAAAAATACATTAAGAAACCAAAAAATACAGAGAAAAATTTACAAAACATGCAAAACTCATGAAAAATTGAACATGAAAAAGTGCTGAAAAATTAAAAATGTATTCAATAACGCCTAAAATACAGGAAAAATACTAGACGTAACACACAGACATACTTTGTTAACCTACATCATCCTATTCTTTTGTTTGTTGTATTTTGCTCTTTTCATCTGTATTCTATTCTATTTGTATGTATTCTATTCTGTTCTGTTCTACTCTTTTCTTTATTATACTCTATTCTGTTTTATTCTCTTATTTTATTCTAGTTTGCTTTGACCTCTTCTATTCTATTCTATTCTATTCTATTCTATTCTATTCTATTCTATTCTATTCTATTAAATTCTATTCTATTCTATTCTATTCTATTCTATTCTATTAAATTCTTAAACATGCAGCCTATGTTTCCAGTCCTTTTAATCTGTTAAATATGATCAAATCTATCCTTGTAGACTGTTTTCCATCTTCAGTGCACTGTATCTTTTTTTTAGTTTGTTTTCCATCTGTACTGAGAGCTTAAAAGAGAACGAGGTATGAAAAAACTGGTATAATCTGTATTTTTTTTTGTGCCTTGAAGCTGTGTACCAAGAACTCCTGTGTGATCAGTTGAGGAATTTCAAGGACTCTTTTTGATTACCCAACTGCAGGTCTGAGAGAAGGTGCTCAGAGATCACAGTCCCGACAGCACTGCAGAGCTGCTATTCTTACACAGGCATCAAGCCAAAAGTGGGAAAAACAGCTCTACATGCAACCTGATATCATAACTGCAGTATATATACATGCTACTTTTAATTGGACTGTTATCTGTACGCATTATCAGCATTCACTGGGTACGTTTATGGTGTTAGTACCCTTTTATCCAAGTGGAATTGATGGTTGAAATCCTACAAACTGGGGGCTACAGTTTAATAATAATAATCATAACAAGTGTTCAGAGAATGTGTAATATCACCCCTATTTTTTGCCAATCTCAAGTTTCTATGACAACACGTTCTTGAATTAGAACCAATTATGTGTTTTTGACCTTTCTGCTAAATATGATCTTGACCTTTGATTCATATGGGTCATTGCATCTGATGGGCATTAGTCATATGTATATGCCCATCAGATGTGATATATCATTGAGTTGTAATGTGATATATCTCTGCGGAAACACACACACACTGTTTACAATAATCTCTCCCAACCAATATTGGGTGAGATTAATAACAACCAATCCAATCGCAACTCTCCGTCTGTGTAGCAAAATTGTAGGGCAGGCTTCGCACAATGACGACAATGGTTGTGTGACAGCGTAGATTGCAGAAGTACGAATGTATATACAATCTATGGTCAGATAAGCAGCCTTTAAACATACCCGGGTGGATATGGTATGTTAACGTTAGCCTATAGACAAGTTTACGACCCGTTTCCGCTTTACTTCCTGATTATGTTCTTCACTTCCTTTCTGGCTCCTCCAGTTGGTTTTACTAGTTAACTTCGATATAAATGCAGTGATTCAGTGAGAAAAATTACGGATAACTACAAGAGGAAAAGTGGTTCGGGACCTACGTGTGCTGTCATTGGTTGTAAAAAGTAAAGAAAACACCAGAACGAGTGGTTAGAGTGTTTTAACCACAAAGACCCAATGTTCATGCCCTTTGTTGTTTTAATTTTTCCACAAACCTCTGAATCATGGGCATTGAATTTAAAGTATCCACCCCTCAATGTTTTTGTGTGTTTCCATCACTTTGTGGACAAAAGACCAACTAATGATAACCTGTTTCTAGAGTTATTTGTGGGATACAGTGGCTTTACACAGCCAAAGAGGCTACGACTCACCCTGTGGACTACTATTTTCCCAAAGCGACTTAAACTTAAATCTGATGGTAAGTTCAGCAACTTTAGCTATGAAATGAAAGCTTTAGTTACGAAACTGTCAATACTGTTAATTGTGAAGTTGTCATAGTGTCCCGTATTTTCCCCTCACAGAGTTGACAGCCCTATCTGTGTGTGTAGGAGAGAGAGAGAGAGAGTACAATTTATTATTATATATTAGTGCTTTAAATGCAGATACTGATACTCATCAGAGGCTGTCAGATTGTCCATAGCTTTCCTGTCTATTGCAATGGAGTCCATGAAATACGCACAAATCTTGTCGTACGTTACGTTGGGTCACATTGTCATATTATCCTCCAGGTCTGCACCGTATTCGGGTGGAGGATAATAAAACCATCTCCAGACAAAGTACTAAAATTATGTTCCCAGGACATTATAGCTCACAAACAGCTAGCAATCGAAGTCTGTTCACATCTGCCAGCGGAAGTAGCTTACATATCTGGATGATAATGGCGCCGCCCAGGGTTCGTAAACGTGTGTATAGGATGTTAAAACAACCAGATAGAGGCTAGTTTAGACTTGTTTCCATCGCTCTGTATACATCACATTGTTTGTTGCTCTGATTGGTCATACAGTACCACTGGCCTATTACGTGCAGAGCAGTTTGAAAGACAGTCGTTGATCCCACCTGTACGTTTAAACTCAGTCTATGGATCGTATCCAGACTATAAATTCATATCATAGTCGGGCTTGCCATGCTAAAACATCCCTGCTTTCATAAATGGAAGCTGTCAGTTGGATGCAAGAGATGTAGAGAGAGAAAGAAAGACTGCCCACCTCCAAATTCATGTCGAAATGGAAATTGAAACCATCACCAACAACTGTGCTTTTTGTCTGATAAAGTACCGATTCACATGGTGTTTCCATGCAAGGATGAAAACATGACAGTCCTTCATAAGACTGTGTCTGAATGTTGTGTGTGTTCTGACAAACATGAACCCAAGTGTTGTGCTGAAATAAATATGTAATGTGAATTAGAGCCATGAGTATCGGTTGCATCTACACTTAAAATTAATGTGACTTATAAACAATAAGCAATATAAGTATGACGTGCAAAAGGAAGATATCACATAATCAGATTGTTTTCAGTGTTTATTTCCAAGTAGTGTAACCTGGAAACACAGACAATGTAAGCTTCATAAATGAAAGATATAAACATTGACTACTGAGTTCAATTTCTTAACAATAATAAACAGATTATTTGCATAGTATAAATAAAGAGCTATATATGAAATGTGCAAAATGTATGAAAAAAAAAACAAAGAAAGTACATTTTCTTATAACAATAATAAACTGAGCAGGTACAGTGGGCACAGGCGAACTTTGCCATCATTGGCTGTGATGACCCATGACTTTAGAAGACTGTCAAAGGTGTCATTCTGCTGAAAACCACTTTTCCACTCTGCTTTTACAATCTGATGGGTCACCCCGAGTTACCAACACATGCTGCCTTTGATAGTGGTTTGTCACCTCCACTGGCTGCATACTGCATTCACAGAAAACAACAAGAGGAATGAGGGACCCAGAAAAAGCCGGTCCATCTGACGTCAGATGGACTTTAGCCTCACCCACGTGGGGTTAAACACGTCCCCCATTGCAGCAACTCTGAAGTAGCATTAGCATTAGCATCTACAAGAGAAGACTGCGCCACAGTAGCTGCTGCAGAAACTGGAAAAAATGGCGGATCAAACTGGTTCATGTGCTCTCTGTGGAAATAAAGCCTCGTTTTTTTTCTCTGCCCGTTTTCAGAACAAGCAATGGCATGAAACCTAGCCGGATGATACTCTGGTAAAGGTAAACACACATTGAGAGTGAGAGGGGATTCTGAGCCAATCAGAGATGCCTCATCATTGCATCATAGACATGTATGAGGAAGTACCAGTAAACTCTGTTGTTCGACCTCAAGTCATTTTTCTACCGTGAAAAAACAGCTGGAAACAAAACAATCCGGACCTTTTTTTTTTAAAAAAAATAGAAACAACACACACTGTATTCAATAACAATGAAGAACACAGTAACATTAATGAAATAACCATGGAATGACTCCTTTAATGATGCGCTGGAACTGCAAGATCTGAGGAGACATTTTCAACATACATTTTTGGTATTTGCTCATTTGTCTTCAAACTAGTAAAACAGCAGTAACACACGTCTTAACATATTCAAAGAATACATAGACTATAGCATAACATATAAATGACACAGTAACATATAACATGCTGAATATTAATATCTAACTGACTTACACATTTGGAACCAGAAAATAGGATTTCTAACAACTATAGGTTACTAGTAGTGAGACAGGTGGAGTTTATTATCATAATTATAATAATATAATGAATGAAGAGAATGAAGAGAGGTCCACCAAGTAGGTTATGTTTTTGCCAGAGTCTGTCTGTCTGTTAGTTAGTTAGTTAGTAGGTTAGTTAGTTAGCAAGATAACATGACGTTTTGGGGGTGTCGCAAGGAAAAAAATTAATACATTTTCGTGATGATGCAGGAGAGATCCTGGATTGTGGATCACTTTGGAATTTTACATTGTGGTAAATGGAGAATAAATATCAAAGTGGTCCAGAATCCAGGATTTCTTCTGGATCATCACCAAAATCTAATCATTTGTTCCTTGTGACACCCCCAAAACACCATGAAATTTTCATCAACATCTATCCATAACTTTTTGAGTTATCTTGCTAACTATCTGTCTGATAGTTAGCAAGATAACTATCTTTAGTTAGTTATTTGTGTGTCACATGATCAAAAACAAACAAGGTTTAGAGGAGGGAAAAAAGTATTTGAATGTTTGGTGAATGAAGTCTCTGAATGTCTGGGTTCACGAGTAATTTGTGATGTTAAAATGGGGCCACGAGCTATAAAATGTTGAGATCAGTGCCTTCTGTTAAAGCTCATTTAGAAGCTTAACACCAAAGAAACGTGTCATGAACATTGTGATATTTTTCCAATTTGTTAGAAAAAAAAGGAATCTGAAAGGAAAATCCCAAAAGAATTTACTTGCATCTGCAAAAAACACGTCTTCATTGCAAGTGTGAAATATGATGGAACTGGTGTTATGTTTCCAGATCTATGCATTAATTAAAAGAAAATCTCAAAAATAGAAAGTGGTGGCAGTCGCTGAGGTTTAGCACTTAAAAACCAAAGTTAGATTCTTTCACCAATTTCATTTTCACCCCGTGCAAAGTGCCATGAGCATTATCCAGATTTATGTAAACAATCAGTGTAAGAGCTTCATTTTATGGCACGAATGCCAAGACTTTATAGAAGCAAGTAAATCAACATAATCGACTGGAACAGAACCCATTGAGTCCTACAGTAAATTCCTCCTTTATTCCTCATTTTCCCTGTTTGTCTTCCTGATCTGTGCTGTCTCCTGTCATGGCTTCCCTCCCACCTCCACAGCCACAGTGCTCGTCTCTTCCCTAATTTATGAGGCAGCACACGTCCGACAAGAGGTGGGTCCGACTAAAATGACTACCGAAATATCCATCACCGCAAATTACATCTTTGGTAGTGCTGATTCCCTCTTTGAGGCTAATGAAGTTATATGCCCCTGCACAACTACCAAGACGCCTGCTAATGTCTTTTAATTTGCGAAGATAATTACAACAAGGTTCCACTTGAAAATCCATACATGCCAACAAACGGAGCCAAAATCGACCAATCCGAGGTGGCAATCCACCAGGGTAATTATTTCTCTCTTAAATCCTCTAATGTATCGATACATCTCCGGGGATTAATGGCACTGATCAAGTGATTTGTGCAATAATAAAGCAGTCAAGGTTGACACGACATGTGTACATGATATAAAATATGCATTTGTGTGAAATTGCTCATGAATACTAATGTGCTTAGCATCACTTCATTCACTGCCATGTTTGGAAAATACCAACATTTGCATTCAGTGCCTACAGGTCCTGGAAAATGAGGCTATGTCCCGACAATACCCAACCAGACCATGATGAAACCAGAGCGTGTTGTGGCTGTTGTTATCGTGAGGTTAAAGATTGCATGTGCATGTTTGCTCATATGCATGCACGGCGAGGGAAGAAACAATGCAGGAACAGGCTGTGGGAGACTTGGCGGCAAGGAGAGTCTAGACATAATGAGTTTAATAACGTACAATGTTCATTAAAACATAGCTCAGAGCCTCTCCGGAGGTGTCATTCCTGTCAGATTAGTGGTGCTGAGATATGGCTGGTGCTGAGAGGAAGCAGCACATATGGTCTGTTCGCTTGACAACACTGTGACCCACAACAGATGTGCTGTTTTTCTCTCCCCTGGTGTTAGAATCAGCTTCTTTGTCACACCTGTGTTTTCTTCTCGAGCCACACAGTAACATCAACGGCACTGTCAGATGTGCCCTCAGTGTCGACTGAGGATTCTGGGTAGCTGCAAAATACAGTTAACCTATAAATACCCAAACATTCACTGGCAACTAAAATAATTTGATATACCATACATTACATAGCACACCATAACATAGCATAGCATACCACAGTATAACATACCATAGCATACTATTCATACCATAGTGTAGCATAACATAGCATACTATATAGCATGATATTGGATCGCATAGCACACCATATCATACCATAGCATACCACAGTATAACATACCATACTATACCAAAGCAGAGCATACTATACCATAACATACCACAGTGTAGCATACCATAGCATAAAATAGCACACCATACCATAGCATAGCACAGCACACCATAGCATAGCATACTATACAATGGCATAACATAACATACTTAGCATAGCATACTATACATACTATACTGTAGCATAGCACAGCACACCATAAGACACCATACCATAGCATAGCATACCACAGTATAACATACCATAGCATACTATTCATACCATAGTGTAGCATAACATAGCATACTATATAGCATAATATAGGATTGCATAGCACACCATACCATAGCATAACATACCATACTATGCCAAAACATAGCATACAATACCATAACATACCACAGTGTAGCATACTATAGCATAAAATAGCTCACCATACTATAGCATAATATAGTATCACATACCACACACACCATAGCATACCATAGCATACTATAGTATAATATAGCATGACATAGCACACCATAACATAGCATACTATACAATAGCATAGCATAACATACTTAGCATAGCATACTATACATACTATACTGTAGCATAGCACAGCACACCATAAGACAGCTTATTATAGCATAGCATACCAACTTTATTTGTAAAGCACTTAAAAACTTTACAGCTGGTCGAGAGAGAGAGAGAAAGAGAGAGAGAAGTATGTTTTTAATTCAGCTGTGTTTTTACGAAGGCTATACATGCAAATGAGATGCAGCGCCGCTAAATAAGATTTCATGTCGAACTGTTTTCATAACTGTTGCATGTGTGTGGAAATGATAAGTTAAAGCTGCAGTGTTTTGATAGTTGGTTTTTTTTGTTTGTTTGTTTTTTTTGGCGTCATTGGGTAAAAATCCCTGAATTAACTTTCAGCGCAGAGTAAGAGTTGAAGGGCTGTGACAGGAAGCAGGAAGTCACCCTCCTTCTGGGGACTCTGTTTTCAGCCCCCAGATAATCTACCCTGTGATTGGAGGCTTTAGCTAATCCCAGGCGCTTTCACACAGGTATTGGGTTTAATATGTGATCGACGGCTGTAATTGCTGATTGATAATCAGGTTCAGTGAAGTGTGACTCGACTGCTCGACTCCATCTAACACAGGGCTGTCAAACTCATTTTAGTTCGGGGGTCACATTTAGCCTAATATAATCTCAAATGGACAGAAGTGGAAAGTAACTACCGTATTTTCTGGACTATAAGCCACACCTGTATATAAGGTGCATCTGCTGTATTTTTTTAAATATATAAAAAACTAATATACAAGCTGCAGCGGGTTATAAACTGCAGATATCTGTTGAAAAATCAGATATTTACTGCATGTACAGAAGGATTTTGAACTGTAAATGTAGTTACATGTGTGAACCTGAACAGATTTTTTCCTTTTTAACACAGCAGCATCTTTGTAAGGGATAATGTATTGCCCACGCGTGACTATCAGAAAAATATTTCCAGACGGGGACATTCAGCATTGCCCTTTAACCCCTGATGTGTCAGCGATGATGCGTTCTGAAATGATGGTTTAGTTTTAATATTCAGAAGAATGTTCATGGATTTGATACATGGAGATAAGCAGGTGTTAAAAAGCAACATATTTAGAAAAAAGAAAAAGCCAAAACTGAAACTACTGGAACCAAATTTCAATAGTATTTATTTATTCATTCATGTATTTATTTATACTTCATTTTAGTTTATTTTAACTAAGTTATTATTTTTTCAATATTTATTCGCTTTTATTCCTTATTTTGCTGTATATTTCTACATTTAATATTGTATTTTATTATTTTTCTTCCTTTTTGTGCCATTTGTGTCTTACTTTCTTCATGTTGTTTATTATTTTGTTGGTTTATTATACATTTTTGGCTGTTGTTGTCTATTTTGTAACTTTTTTTTTAATTTTTGACTGGAACTGTTAAAGTCTCAGGAGTTCAAGGGTGTGGCTCAGTTCGTAGAGTGGGTCGTCCATTAACCGAAGGGTTGGTGGTTTGATTCCTGCTCTGTCCTAGTCAGTCTGTTGTGCCCTTGGGTAACACACTTCACCCTCATGGCCTCCAGTGTCACTCACACTGGTCCAAAATGGCTGCCATGCTTCTGTCAGTCTGCCCCAGGACAACTGTGGCTACATATGTAGTTTACCACCACCAGAGGGACAATGTTAGAGTGAATGAATAATGGATCACTGATGTAAAGCACTTTGGGTGCCTCGAAAAGTGCTATAGAAATCTTATCCATTGTTATCAATAAGAAAGCTGTGAAGTCATGCTCTCTTTTTGTGCTGTTAAACGCATTCATGTAAACTTTATTCTCTTGTTTCTGTTGCTGTTTATTTTTATTTTCCTCTATTTTTTACATCATCACCTCTAGCAGAATGTTACGTATTTTGTTATTCAACATGTATTCAATGTTTTCTGACAAATAAAATAATAAGTAGAAAAGCACTCTGACAGCGCAGACCTCCGCCAAGGTAGACCCCCCCCCCATCGTCCATCCCTTTTTTGTGTAATTTTACCATGTTTGGTTCATTTTTTCTCCGTATTTATAATTTTTGTAGTGTATTTTGTGGGAAATTTGAGTACCACAAACAAACAACAAAACAGACTGACAGTGTTTTCATTAATCCACAGCAATTCTGTTGACTAATCTGTTTAAAATTTGAAATAATTTTACAGCCCTTATATTTTGTTAATATCTAAACAGCCGGTGAAATAACAAAACAAAAAAACAACTAGATTTTCACTATCGTAATAGATGTTGATAAATAACTTACAAAAAGGTTAAATGTAGAGTGAAATTGCCAGGTTTTTATGGGGTTAAGGTTTCTATAAAAAGGTTTAATATGAACAATGACTGGATAAATGAAATTGTTTCAATGCTGCCTGTTAGTGGAAAAGGTCAGGATCAAATAAATAAATCATTTTTTTTCCACTTTACTCTGTTTCAATATAATAATAATCAATTAAATATAAGAAAATACCTGCCTTTCATTGAAAATCTTATTAAAAAAGGGACTAATATGACAGTAAATGGTGATAAATCATTTAGAAAAAAAGGTTCAACAGACAAAAACAGCTCTAGGTCTTTAAGGGTTAAGTTACCGTCCTTGACCAGACACACAATTCATTTCTAGAAGACTGTGAAATGTTCTAAAAGACATCCAATAACATTCACACATTGAGAGAATATTTTTGTCAGTGAGGTGAAGAAGACTTTACTTTTATTATTTTTAAGACTATTCGTCTTTTTTTCAAACAAAATGTGCCATTCACCACTTACAGCAGTCTTGTGAGGAAAATAAATTAGATATTAAAGCATCAGTAGTTGTTTTGAAAAGATCAAACTGGTGATTTCTACTGCAATTACTTTCTTTTTATCCAATACATAAGTACATTGTATGTGTGTGTTTTAGACAGAGGCTACAAAAGCTGCTCAAGTGCCTCAAACTACCATAATAACTATATTATTTTTGTGATTAAAAAACTATTCAAAGATCTGGGTTTTTATTCTGATTACATTTTATTTTCTTCTTTTTTAACCAGTCTTTTATTCCACTGTTGGTGTTTAAGTTAATACTGAGGGTAATTTCTAACAGAGGAGGCTTTAACCCTTTGTCTGGAAAGTGATTATTTTTGGTCATTTACACACACATATTGACAGTAAGACATCTGCGCAAAATCTTATTGATAACACTGCTCTATGATTATTTTATTATTATTATTTTTAACCTTTATTTATCCAGGCAAATGATTGAGAACGGATTGTTATTTACAATGATGATCTGTCAAGAGACCAGAGTCACTTTAGGGCAGTGCTTCTCAAATCCAGTCCTCGTGGCCCAGTGTCCTCTGCCTATTCTATCACACCGAACAAAGTTCAATTACTGTATTGATAAGCTCTTCAGAAGCCTGATTATGATGTAATGGCTTCCAATTGTGATGTAAGAGAGATTTTTAATATATTTTTTATGTATTTATTATTACAACAATAATTAAACATTTTAAAAATATATATTTCATCTTGAATTTATTTTTTATTTAAATTTTAAATTTTTATAATTTTTTTTTTTATTATTTAGAAAATTATTTTTATTGATATTAGTATTTTATTATTTCTTTATTATTTTTTATTTTGAAAAGAGGGATATTTAGTTTTTATTTAAAATATTTATATTTTCGGATTAAATTTTTTTAAATTTTAATTTAAAAAACTATTTAAACACATTTTTAAATGTCATTTTTTTTAAGTATTTGTATTTATTTATTTAAAAAGTTTATTGAAAAAAGGAAGGGGGAGATTTTTCTTTGAATACATATATCTTGTTTTTGTTTTATTTTTTGTATTTAATTTAGAATTTTTATTTATTTAATTAATACATTAAATTACTTTTAAAATTATTTAAAATTATTTTTATTTATTGCTTATTTATTTTTATTTTAATTATTCATTTATATATATATATATATATATATATATATATATATATATATATATATATATATATATATATATGTAGGACACTGGGCCATGACGCTGCAAACTAAAACATATAAAACTTTGACATAAAATGATGGTTAAAAACTTACAACACACAATAGGGATGGAGAAATGGATAAAAAAATCTTGGCTGATCACTTGAAGTCGATCACCGAGAAAAGAAAACACTTCTACATTTTACACAAAACATTTCTACACCCAGTAAATAAAAATAAGTAAATAAATAAACACTAGCACTGCCCATGAAATTCATTCTTCTATTGTGATTGGATGTCAGATTGAACCAACATCATCTTTCAGTCAGTAAAACTCCCATCTGTATAAAATATTGTCAGCGCCAAAGTTTTCTGTCTTTGAGTAAAAAAAAAAAAAAAAAAAAGCTAAATTGCGCAATAAAAATATGTACATCTACAACCTGTACTTGAACATGACACATACAAATATGAACAACCTGTAAAATATAAGTGCAACCATTTCCTTTGCTGTTGTAACAAATGCATTTATCTGTAAGGGACTAATAAAGAACTATTCTATTCAGTGTTGACAATATGATGTTGTAGTTTATCATTTATACATGTGCATCACTACTTACAAATCACAATAGATCGACAAATGTACACATTTACTAACAGGTTGAATATTGGTAAAATTCCGCTTACATTTAAGGTTAGTCTCATTTTTTCAAAAAGTCTTTTTATTTGTATTTTTTACACTTAAACAAAAAGGAAAAATCATCCACTTTAGACTGAAATGACCTAAAGTGATTTTAATTTCCTTGACTGTTAATATCTTCAGTGTAATTTTTCCATTTCACACATTCATCTCACGGGACAGAATGAACCCATTGACAGTGTATGTTGTGTGTTTTAAGTAAATCTTTTCAAAAGAAGATTTCATCTCACTTATGTTTTTTTTTTTTCAAAAACAGGTTGTTAGCCTAGCAGCAAAAAGGTGGTACAAGGGAATATGGAAGAAATGAAGTGCCATTATAATAGGGTTGATGTGAAGTTTTTTTCCGCATATATCCAATGGAAAAGCAGCTACTGAGCTATTTCAATGAGTGCTCTTTAATGGGTTACATTCAGGGAGCTTTTCTGGTTTCACCTTCCAATAAAACTCATACGTTTTCACAGCATGACAGACCTCAAGCAGACCCCCCCCACACACACACACACACACACCGCCCCCACACCCCTTCCATGCTTGAGTTTATGCAAGTGGGTGATTTGCAGGGTTACGTGTCCATTTCTACCAACACCATATGAAGCACACACCTGATAAGCTGCGGGTAATTTCAAAGCAATTTCTTTTGGAGAATGTAAAGCACCAGATTATGTTCAAGACAGACACGTGACTATCGAGATGCCGCTGCTTGCCAGAGACAGAACGGCTTGAAAATTTCTGTAATGTCAGCCTTGTACATATGAGTTTCATGATTGACTTCATATATGTGTCACAGGTACGAAGGTGTAAAAAAAAAAAAAAAAAAAAAAAAAAAAAACTACAGTATGACCTACAGTATAGAGGTGTAGATTTCCGGACAATAGTGGAATATTGGCCTGGAGGTAATACATGTCTACTTTTTACGGATATAAGTGTGTATCTTAAGTAGCAGCTGCCAGCTTTTCCAAATCCTTCTGCTTGATTTAAATGTCAATACCTCCTTCCTATGTGCACAAGTGTGGATCTGTACAGATGGAGTGGGCAGCGATGACATCACCAGGGGGCACAGTGTGTCGCTACAGTTGCCCTACAAAGCAAAAAGACAGTAACTGCATTAATGGCGAAAATTTGTTATTATGTTTTTTGCAACATTCAAATCATTCTTTGTCATGTAAATAAAATATCTCATCTCAAATGTCTGTCGTTTTGGAGAAAATTGGTGAGTGTTTGTACAGTAACTGCAAAAAGTACTTGTAAAACAAAACAAAAAGGCAGTAAAGACCATTACTGTGTTCATTTAGGACCCTGCCCCAATAGTTTACAGTCAATCAATGTATTAGACTGAAACACATGATGGAATTACTGTATTTTCCACACTATAAGGTGACCTGGACTATAAGGTGACCTGTTAATGAATGGTTTTTTGCAGGTTTTTCATATATAAATCGCATTAACTCAGGTGACCATATTGTCAGGGTTTTCCCAGACACACGGCTCTAAAACCGAACTGTCCAACATCTGTCACCCATCTGCATTTTTTACATTTCATCCTAAAGACAAAATGTAAAAAGTGTAGACAATTGGCCATTATATTTTTTGTGTGCAATATCCTGCATATAGTTTTTTCAGGTTGCTGATTGGCTTCCGCCGCAGCCACTATGTAAGCCAGACCTTTGGGTCTAAATGAAGACGCCCTGTCTGTGGTTCCTGCCTCACTTCCACATGGGATGCCGGTTTCAGTAGCGCGCACGCCAGCACATGCTCGAGTGAAGTTTTTTCCAGCTGCGAGATGCCGACTGTCTGTTCTACTTCTTTTGCTAGGATATTTTCTGTCTTGTTTGACCCGGTGAGTCTGGACGTCCTGTTTTCAGTTGATTTCCTTTTACAGGGTTTAGTTTGCGGGTTGTTTTAATAGGGCAGGGGTAGCGGTAGGTGGACAGATTCTACGACCCTGTGTAGGGTTGGCTTGATCCACCTATTGTCCTTTTGTTTATTTGGCCAGCTCACCTGGGTTCAACTTCTCTTTGTACTTTTGGGATTTCTTTTTGTTTTTGGGCACAGGAACGTGGGTTTAATTACTTCCGCCAAGGAGATTATGTTTTTGTTGGCGTTTATCTGTTTGTCTGTGTTCAAGATAATTCGAAAACTTATGGACGGATTTTGATGAAATTTTCAGAGTAGGTTCGTAATGGGGAGATCTGGAAATGATTAGATTTTGTTGGTGATCCGGCGGGGGGGGGGGGGGGGGGGGTCTATGTCTTGGCGGAGGTCTGCACTCTCAGAGTGCTTTTCTAGTTTAAAATAAATTTGAACCATTTTTGTCTCCTGTGCTCTCTCAAATATGTTCCAACTTCCGGGTCATAACATCGAGTAATCGGATGAATTCCATTTTTTTCATTTATTTTTTTTACTCTGGCACTGCTATAAAGTCTCAGGAGTTAAAGGGTTAAACTGAATCATGTGGAATAAGAAACCATCTAAAACATGCAGGACACCAGCCTTCCACGACACCTGTGGTCTATAGACTTTAATGTACATCCCCTGGTGAAAAGCCATCTGGAGGTGGCAGGGTGCCTATGGATTAATCACTTTCTCAGCCATACGACCTGTATTTGCATCCTTGGTGGTCCCCCCGACTGATGAAACCTTGAACGACCCGCTTCTGTTTTTCAGAATCTGATGTTGGCTAAGGGGCTTTGGGTTTTCTTTCCTTTCTTTTTTGCAGTAAATAGAAGAGACAGAAACTGGGATGGTTAATGGATGACCTGGGGTCCACACAAATAGATTAATCTAAAGGGAGGATGGGGGAGAGAGCGAACGCCGGGGAGGATGCCACTCTATCGGGGTGTTGTCTCGTGAAGTAGCGAGAAACCCGAGATTTACGACATCTTGTTAGAAGCGTATGGATAAATGATTGTTGCCCTGTGTATGTAGGACATAGTGGCTGGGTTTGTTCAAATGGACCAGACACAGGCACAAACATACGGGGGTCTCGCCTTCATTCTGCAAAAAAAAAAAACCTTACAGTAGAAGACAAGTGTTTGTAAATATGACAAAACTTACCTGTATGAGGCGTTTAAAAAAAACGAACAAAAAAAACCTGGGCTAAGCGTGTGTAATTTGTTTGGATTTATCAAATGTGGAATAAAAAAGAAGGTATTAACTAAAGAAAAAAGGCCAACGTTTCCTTATTTAAACAGAATAAGTCAGTTTTTGAACACTGTGCTACATTAATGCTGTGGAAAATGGATTAAAATTATTCAGGTTTCAACAAAAAAAAAAAACATGGTTTGTGTAAGAGAAGGAACATTACATTTTAAAAGTAAATAAACACTCCATTTACTATCCCAGTTTGTACATAGGCTTGATTAAAGGATGTATTTCCTGTTGCATCGGTGGTTTTGTTCAAATAAATGTTGTATCATGACCTTTTTACCAAGATCTTAAATGATCATCTCTTACACACAACTGCTAGCACTTTGATCCTGTCCACGCTGATTTTATGTTGTTTTTAATTATTGTTTATTTATTTAATGTAATAAAATCTATAATATTTCATAATTAAAATACCATACCTTAGGAGCACCACCCATTATTATTATTATTATTATTATTATTATTATTATTATTATTATTATTATTATTATTATTATTATTATTATTATTATTATTATTATTATTATTATTATTATTATTATTATTATTATTATTGTTACTAGTAGTAGTAGTAATAGTAGTAGTAGTAGTAGTGGTAGTAGTGGTAGTAATAGTAGTAGTAGTAGCAGTAGTAGTAGTATTAGTAGTAGCAGTAGTGGTAGTAGTAGTAATAGTATTAGTACTAGTAGTAGTATTAGTAGTAGTAGTGGTAGTAGTAGTAGTAGTAGTAGTAATAGTAGTGGTAGTAGTAGTGGTAGTAGTAGTGGTAGTAGTGGTAGTAGTAGTAGTGGTAGTAGTAGTGGTAGTAGTAGTAGTAGTAATAGTAGTGGTAGTAGTAGTAGTAGTAGTGGTAGTAGTAGTAGTGGTAGTAGTAGTGGTAGTAGTAGTAGTAGTGGTAGTAGTAGTAGTAGTAGTAGTATAAGTATATAGGGTCAAACCACTGTGTAACGTGTTCCCCAAATATTACCAATGCTGGACATACAATCAATTCAATGTAAAATTTCAAACTGATCCAGGATCTCTTCCAGATCATCACCAAAATCTAATCATTTGTTCCTTGTCACACTCGCAACACATCATGAAATTTTCCTCAAGATCCATCCATAACTTTTTGAGTTATCTTGCTAACTAACTAACTAACTAACTAACTAACTAGACAGACAGACTTGGTGGACATCTCTTCCTTCAGAGGGGGGGGGTCTGCCTTGGTGGAGGTTTATTTTCTCAGAGTGCATTTCTAGTTTATTAGCTCATCCGGACGAAGTCATGATGAACTATTGCCATCGTCCTTTGTCCGTCGTCCGTCCATCGCCATTGTCCGTCGTCCGTCCATCGCCATCGTCGTCCACATTCGCTATAATCATTTCTCCTCCCTCAATTTTAATTCTGATTATTTCATTACATAGATCGAAGCATTAGGCACAAAACTTATCACTTTGTTTGTTGGAATTTGCCTTTATAAACAATTTGTTTACAACTTCTCCTCTTTCAATTCTCATCAGATTTCAATTGTAATTTTATGATCTATTGATGCCAGCATAATAATATAATATCTTTTGTTGACAGCAGCTGTGATGCACATGACCATTGACATTACCTTTTATATTATCGTCCAGTCCATTCCACAGATGGAAACGCACATGCTTTTAAGTTTAGTCCGAGCATACTGTTGTTTACATTTACTTTCCCCTCTTAAATCATGTACACACTGATGTTGTGACAAAAAAAGCACTAAAACATATTAATCACTGCAATAACAAACCTTGCCCCGTGCACGCGTAGCTTATTTTAGCATCGATGCAGCCGATGTCTTCATGTCTTTGCATGTGCTGATGCCAATGAGACAAAATGAATGTTTTTTTATAGACATTTGAAATGGTGCCCATTATAAGTACAGTGGGAGAAGAAATAAATATTTTAAAAAATTCATAACAAATTAGAATTTAAATCTACTTTTTCTAAATCATTCTCGGTCACTGTCTATGAGTAAAATTTGGCATAGATTGAACTAATAGTTTTGCTGTTAAAGTGTTGACAATCAAACAAATAAACAAGCCGAACCACAATCAATCAATACCATTTGGCTCCCATTCGGGGGGTAGAGGTGGGGGGTTTAGATCCTTCCATTGGAAGCTTTGCTTCTTGATTAGAACGTAGACTGTGTCTAATTGAAATTGCAGTTAATTAAAATTCAGGCACAATCTTGTAAGGTTTTTTTCATTTTCCATCAGTTCTTTGTAAGTCCCGTCTGTTCTTCAGGTTGTTTTTAATGGATCTTATTTATGTTGTGCACTTATTTCTGATTAGCTTTAACCTCAGCTGGTTTTAATTCATTAATTTGTTGTATTTTTTCTTTTCGTCGTATACATTCATTGTTGATTAGATTGTACCTCAGTTGGTTTTTACTCTAATCATAATTTATTCTTGAGATTTTTCAGAACAGGTGCAATAATTTAAGTGCAATATGCCACGTTTGCACTCATAGGGTGTTTCACCGTCTGTTTTGTGTTTGTGTGTAATTGTAATGTGTGCATATATTGTTCTGCTGTCGTCCAACACTTTGCCCAAGACACATTTCCCCTTGGGGGCAATACAGTTGATTTGAACAGGCAGCTGTGGTAGAGTGGGTGACCAATGACCAAAGGGTTGGTGGTTCAAATCTTGCCTATCACTGTCCACATGTCTAAGTACCCTTAGGCAAGACATTAGAGCAGGGGTGTCAAACTGCGGTACTCGTGGGCTGGGGTCCTGCATGTTTTAGATGTTTCCCTCTTCCATTCCACCTGGAGGCCATTGCATCATTATCAGTCTGATGAGGAGCTGATTATTAACTCTTTAAGTGTCAGTGAATGGATGATTTAGTTTAAATATTCAGAAAAATTCAACCATTTTCCTTTTAGTTTTGTGCATGGACAAGGTGCCAAAAAGCAAGAGTTTTTTTTTTTTTTTTAAAGGCAAAATTAAAATTGTTTGGACCAAATTTCAACAGTAGTTTTTTTTCCATATTATTTCTCATTTTGTTTATTTTTCTACATTTTTTTTTAATTGTAGTATTTATCTTTGATTTTCTACCATTTGTGTCTTACTTTGCTCATGTTACCAATTATTTGGTTAGTTCTCAGGAGTTAAAGGGTTAAACTGAATCACATGGAAGTGGGAAATATCTAAAACATACAGGACACCGGCCCTCGAGGACTGGAGTTTGACACCTGTGCATTAGAGCCTCTCCATGAAAGTTTAACATGTGAGGGTTTGTAAAACACTTTGAACACCATTAACAGTCTGGAAATACGTTAATGTAAGTATTTACCATTTAATAATATCACTAAACCAATGACATGGTGTTGTAATAATGAACTAATTATACTTAAGGTATTGTCTAATTATGCAAATGTCAGGTGATTTATTGTTATTTTGAGATAATGTTGAAATGATAATACTTCATTGATCAATAATTTTTTGATTCCAAGGGATCAATAAAGTACTATCTAATCTCATCTCATCTCATCTCATCTCATCCCATCCCATCTCATCTCATCTCATCTCATCTCATCTCATCTCATCTCATCTCATCTCATCTCATCTCATCTCATCTCATCTCATCCCATCCCATCCCATCCCATCCCATCCCATCCCATCCCATCCCATCCCATCCCATCCCATCCCATCCCATCCCATCCCATCCCATCCCATCCCATCCCATCCCATCTCATCTCATCTCATCTCATCTCATCTCATCTCATTTTATTTTATAAGAATATTTTTCATATATACAGGTAACCATCATTAAGTAAAGCTAAACAGTCAGAATAACTCCCAACCTTGTTGAGTTGTAACATGGAGCAAAATACGCTGTTATTCTGCTAAATGTAACTTTTAAAAAGTCAAAATTTTGACAAAGTCAAACCTATGCGATATTAAGTCAAAATTATGAGATTAAAAAAAGATCAAAATTATGAGATTAAAAAAAGATTAAAAAAATTATGAGATTAAAAAATTTCTAAATCATGAAATAAGTGACCATTATGACATTATGGACTAAAACCTATTCTCTTGTTAATTCTAAGAATTTCACATTTGACCCCAGACTTATCTTAGAAACTTGAGCGAACCAGTATTTAAGACTTGACTTTCCTTTATCAGTAACACACATGTGGGAACATTTCATTAGTTTTATTCCGGAAGTATTTTCCTTGTAGACTAGTGTAATTTGACTTGCGTCTTATCTTAAAAATAAAGACAATAATCATATTTTTCTGCTGGAATATGACATAAACCATTGTTAAATCTTATTGGTAAGATAGTTGATCAGATTATTAAAACACCATAATGTATATTTACTTCAAAATCATCATTCGACAACTTTTTGTTCCTTTTTTAGAAGAGAAACTACACTTATTTTCCAGACACAAGGCTTTGTTTGTACCTTCGTGAAATTCCTTTTTTTTTTCTCTCTCTCTCTCTTGAGCGTTTCACTGAAAGCTTTGACTCTTCAGTGCAATCATCCTCTTCCTTGAGCAGAAACAGGTGGTCTGTTGTTTGGGAAAGAAACAGGAGTAAGCTGTGTTTGTTTGAAGTATTAATTTCCATCAAAGTATCCCTCTTAACATATTCTCCACCATCAGTTTGATCGTAAACGGTGCCAAGCTTAAAGTAGTCTGCTGGATCATAGTAGAATTATCAGCCTCTATGCTTGAGTGAAAGTAAGGAATAAATAGCAATTAGTGTGTTTTTGCAGAGCAGCCATACTTAGAGGGTGGTTTCCAAAATCAATAACCTTGTTAACTGAGCGGCAGCAGTGCACTGTTGCACCTCACTGGGCTTGAAATTAGCAATTGGTGGCATGTGCGCCGTCACGATGGAGAAAATAGATAGAAGAAATCTATTCACACTGTGACACAGATTAACAGTGTCACATTGTGGATGAAAAGAGTGGCCGAAGCACATATAGCACTGAGATGAGAATCAGACTGAAAATGGCTTTTGAAGCAGACTTTGCTGTTGCGGGCGTTGGCAGTTCTTTGCCTGTGGATAGCAACATTAGCAAAAGCTAAATGTCACAAAAGCAAGGGCAGTAACAGTGGCCCAGAGGTCTTTGTACAACAAGTGGAAAACAACAGAATCCTGGGCACGAATCCAGTCAAAGATATTTCCCACGTCTTGTTTGACTCATATTTTCTACAGATACTGAAAGAATCCATGTAAAGCAGGGGTCTCCAAGTCATTTTCTGCAGGGGCCACATTCAGCCTGATATGATATCCAAAGGTCCAGACCAGGAAAAAGAAAACATAATAACCTGTAAATATTGACAACTACACATTTTTGTCATCGTTTTAGTGCAAAAAAAAAAAAAACCCATTACATTAAGAAAATACTTTTATAAATTACCCAAATATTAAAAAAAAGGAAAATAAAAGCAATTTTAACAATATTCTGCCTCGATTTATCATTAGTCCATGTGTTTTTTTTTATGGATCAGTTCGACAAAGACACTAAATGTTTAGTAACAGAAGCAGAAAATGGTTCAAATTGTGTCTAATTTTTTTTTTTTTTAACATATTTCAGGTTATTCACATTTTATTGTTACGGGATAGTTTGTAAATGTAAAATATTTTTCTGCAGTCAAACAATGAGACAAATTGGAACTTGTCATCATTTATAGTCAAAGAAAAAGTTGAGAAGAAAACATGGAATCATTTAATAGGTTATTATACTCTTCATCCCTTGGGCCGCATTGGAACTGTCAGCGGGCCGCATTTAGCCCCCGGACCGCATGTTTGACACCCCTAATGTAAAGCCTTTAAGAAAATCTCGCACTCAAGGAAAAAAAAAAAAAAGACGTTCAGGTCAAGGAAGTGACACTGTACAACAAGTGGTTATTCAGGTGCAGTATATGCGCTGGAACATATCCTCTAGTGTTTGGTGGTGAATCAGAGCACTGGAAAAGGACCGTGTCAAGAGCTAATCTCCCACCATGAATACAGACGTGAACATTAAATGCTGGTACCAGTGAATGAATGCCACAAAAGAGACAGTGGAGGAAGTTGCAGCGACAAACAGATGGTTTGAACCAGACCAGAGTAGCCGCAGGAGTAAACCCTTACAATGCTCATGTGGTGGAGCGCCATGTTAAATGCTTTAAATGTGGCTTTTAAATGTGTAACAGGGGTTGGATTTCTGTTTACAGCAGTCAACGTTTTTATGACTCAATGAATATAAATGCAGATTGAACGGCGGTCGTGGAAGTCTCAAAATAACGGTACCCAAGTCAACAGATGTAGCGCCATCCTGGTCTACAGTCGCTCTGCCGCAAACGAAACACTATAAACAGTGTCAGGAAGATAATTAAAGCATGACGAGGCCCGGTCATAGCGTTGAGATGTGGAAATCCCTGGGTATCTGTTCAGACTCCAGTTAATGATTTGCTGTGAACATAAAATAATAAAGCCAAGGCGGCTTCTCATCTCTTTTTTTTCTAGGGTTCAGTTTAATCTGTAGCATTTTTCATTAAATTCAAGCAAGTAAAAATACGACTTCAACATCAAATAAATGTTGTCAAGCTAATGGACCTGAACCTGTTAAACCCAAGATACATATTAGTATGGCTGGGTGGTATGGACCAAAGGCGTATCACGTTAAATGTTTTTCATATTAGATAATATCGATATGTGCAGAAGAGGATTACGACCACTGGGGAAAAAAAAGAGAAAATGCTGTTAATATATATTTTTAATGCATAATTATACTGAGAAAAAAAGGCTTTTTTTAAAAATATGATTTATTTATAGGCCCCTTCATGGCCCATATGACTCTCATGTCACGATACTAACTGGAAGCAAAACCACAAAAACAAAAAATGTTATTGTGTACCAGCTACTGCTAGCCAAAAAAAAAAATTATAGATGGCTTTGGTTGAAAACAATTGACACTTCATATCTGGTAATTTGGAGGTGATTTGTAACAGGCACGTGAAGAGAAAGGGGTGCTACAGGGGCTCTGGCACCTGCCCCTTTGCTGATTGACATCCTCTTTTGACAGGGACGAATTTGATTTTTATTTATTTTTTGTATTTAAAAAAATAAATCAATCAAACTTAATTTATATAGCACTTTTCATTAAAAAAAATTGCAACACAAAGTGCTTTACAGCATTAAAAACATTAAAAACAAGTACCCATCCCTCCCTCCATATATTTACAGAGCACACATATGTACATCAACACACCTACCCATACATGCACACGTACACACACACACACACACACACACACACTCTCAGCTTCAACTATACACTGTACATTTTGCAGTGTTAATTTGGAGACAATGGGACCAAATACACTCTAGAAGAAGTTAAATAAACTCTCTAAGTGTTGATTTAACACTGCAAAATTTACTGTGACATGACATGAAAAAGAGTTCCGACAGCAGACTTCTCCAGAATGTGTCCTTGATCATATGTAAAATTACACATTTGGAAAATAATGTTTTACACATAAATACCTTGCAGTCATGATTCATGACAACACACGTTCAGTGATAAAGCACATGTAGGCAGCTGTCAGTGAGACGGTGCGAAGATGAGAAGCTCATGGTACGGTCGCATGAACTGTTTTGTTGTTTTATGTGCCCCTTTAAAATCCAACCGTCTCTGCATGGCCCTGAGTATCAGCCTGAATAACATTATGGCCGATGATAAACTGTCACTGAAATTAATCTTTAATTTTGGGATTCTTGTTACATTTAAATGATAATGCGAGCTGCTAGCACTGATCTACAATGTTGTTTTTTTTTAATAAAGTATCTGCTTCAGACATTAAAGGTGCTAAATCTTACATACTTTAATGAGATGAATTAAAAAATAAACTAGAAAAGCACTCTGGGAACGCAGAGGTCACCCCCCCCCCCCCCCACACACACACACACACCCACCCTGATCACCCCCAAAATGAAATCAGTTCTTCCTGTTCATATTTCTAACATATCCTGAAAATTTCATCAAAATCCATCCATAAGTTTTCTAGTTATCTTGAACAAAGACAAATAGACAAACAAATAAACAGATAAACACCGGCAAAAACATAACCTCCTTGGCGGAGGCTGGTGAGTTCATGTTTTTAATATATATGTGACCCTCCAGCACAAAAGCAGTCAGCAGTATTTCTAGCTATAGCTCATATAATGTCTTTATGTTTGACATTTATGCCTAAAATCCAAGTAAAATGTCTCCTGAACACTTCTAACTATGAGTGTCTGTAAAATTCCTACCGTAAGTGTTTCAAATCATACCTTTTAGGAAGAACAACAACTGGCTCTGACAGTAATTAAGATGAAAACAAAGAAAAATTGACTCAAAACACAGCTTTCCTTCACACTCGTGTTAGGTATTTTACCATCATGTTTGGTACCATTGGAAAGATCAGGATTCCCTCTAGACCAGTGGACCCTAACCCCCAGGCCGCGGACCGGTCCATAGATCAATTGGCTGGTCGCCTAATAATCACTTAATTAATTCATTATTTCTTTTGTATTTATTATCCAAGTCTGAACAATCTTTTATTTTGAAAAATGAGGGGATTCTGTCGGTTACATCTGTCACTTGAATGCCTTGAATGTAACCCACATGTTAGCAAAATAAGTAAAAAACATGTCTTTGGAAAGTTTCTTTTTGAAGAGGAAAAGGCGACTGGAGAGACAGAAGAAGATGTAAACAGTTCTTCTTCGTGGTGTTAACAAACAATCATTAACCAGTAAGTAATGAGAAATGTTACTGTTGTTAAACTAAGTTAACTAAACTATGTCTTGTTCTGTGACATTTACCCTAAGACAGTGGTTCTAGAACTTTTTTCACTGATGTTCCCCCTGAGGAACATATTTTTAGTCATCTCCCCTGACATGGACAAAACATTTTTGTAAGAAAAAAGAGGAACAGTGTCTGTAAAATATCAGTGTCTGATTTTTTAAATCCAAATTTATATCAGTTTTTTATGTCATGATTTTTACTTTTTTATCTTATAATATTTACTTTTTTATCTAATATTTAGATTTTTTTTATCTGATAATTTTTACTTTTTATCTCAGAATTTTGACTTAGATAAAAGTTTAATTGAGGAAAAACACATTTTTGTTATTTTTTTTAGCCATATATTACTTTTTTAAAACCATTAAAGGATAATTGTTTGTTAATTTTCTGATGATAGATTCAGAATATTTTGCTCATGTGCCACAACCTGGAACATTTTAAACCGCTGTGACGTCCCTGTATACATACATACACGACATATATACACATACATACCTACACATATACATAAATAAAAATAAATAATTAAGATTATACTTCATTTTGACCTTAATTCAACCACACAGTTGAACCCCCCTTCACCCAGAGTAAACATGGTATGGCTGGGATACCATACCATAAAAGGCAGAAGCTTCAACTGCTCTGGTTCAACCCCCAGTCTCAGAGGGGGAGGGGCCAAGATGGCAACAGCACAGGTAGGTCATGAATGAGCAGAACTATTAAGAGGTGTATTACAATTAGAGATGGCGTAATTCATAAAAAAAAATAACAATCTTGACCGACCACCGAGGTCATTAGTTGGTCACCGAGAAAATAAAACACTTCCTTTGTTGGCACGCGCGCACGCACACACACACACACACACACACACACACACACACACACAAAAGGCCACTTACACACCGTGGTGCTTGAACACCAGTGCACAGGTGTCTGATATTATGTTAAAAGCTCATATTAAACCATCACACATAAAGAAAACATTGGATTTCAAAGTAAATTATGCTGCTAAATATCACGGCTGGTGCCAGAGGAGGAGAGCCTGGAGTTTGGGCTGTTGTCGCCGGAGCACAACACCGAAACTCGCCCGGCTGTGGTGGTCCTCATCACCGGGGGGAGGGAGGGTGAAGGACCGTTTAGATCCCGCTCGTTGCTCGGGTCGAGAAAACAAGGAATGTGGGATGATGATGGATCAGTGTCCCACACTTCCCATACTTTTGGTTTTCATGGTGTCATATTGCTGTCCCTTTGTGTGTTTTCATCAAACATTCAGACTGGCGCGAAATGTTCAGACTGGCGCGAAATGTTCAGACTGGCGCGTAAATATTCAGACTGGCGCGTAAATATTCAGACTGGCGCGAAATGTTCAGACTGGCGCGAAATGGTCAGACTGGCGCGAAATATTCCTACCACATAGATTAATTGATCTCTGCGTTTGCTATAAATAAATTCCGCCTTGTATTGCTAATGCTCAAATTCATTGAGACATCATAAAGCTTCCTCTTTATAGTCTATACTACAATGAAAAAGAGTTTGTGCAGTGGAATGACTGATGCATGCTGGTTATTTTTTTTTTATTATTATTTTACCAGTGACAGAATATAATGACCGGACAACGCCCATGTGGTCAACCATCGGTCAAAGGGTCATCGGTTAACATCCCTAAACTGTTTAGTGTTTCTGTAGAGGATGTGTGTATATTGATAAATAGTTCCATATGGTGCGTGTACTCACCACAGAACCAGTGGGAAATTAAATATAATACTGTATGGTCCAGAGGTGTCTAACAGAATATGAATATTAACTCGACCATGTGCCACCATTCAGCAGTGATGAGCTCTTCATCACAGATGGTGTGTTACTGGTTTATGTACATGTATATAATAGATTTGTACAGAGGTGGAAAGTAACTAAGTAAAAGTACTTCATTACTGTAGTTATATAGATTTGTTGGGTATCTGAGAATTTATTTTTTGGGATCTTCTTACTTTTACTACTTACATCTTTGCATAAATATCTGTACTTTATACTCTTTACATTCTAAGACTCGTTATTTTTTTCAAACTAAACAGATGTAAAAAAATATGAAAAATAAGTGACTTCAGAGGAAAATTCAGCGGAGGAAAGGAACTGTAACATTACATATTATAGTTATATGACTATTATCTCACCATTTTGACTTTTTATCTAAAAATTTGCCATTTTTTATGTCGTATTTCTAACTTTTTTCTAACTTCATTTTCTTTTTTTTCCCCAAATTTCCTGTCCATACCAACAAAACTGAGTAATTGTGACCTCATCAAACACATTTTCAACTCAGTAACTCACTTATAAATGGTTTAATTTTGATACTTTTTCCTGGTTAAATAAGTATTTTTGTGTGTTCATGGCAAAAAAAAAAGTTTTACCTTTTACTTTTGTAATTTATTACAATTGAGAAGCTGTACTTTTTCTCTCTCTCTCTCTTTTTATAAACTTTTATTAAATTAGAGGAGGTGAATCAGTACTTCTACTTTTACCAGAGTATTTTTTCACATAAGTATCTGTACTTCTACTTAAGTACAGAATGTGAGTACTTTTAGCACCTCTGGATTTGTAAATATTCTACTAGAAAGTAAATGGATCATAATGTGCAGACAGTATATTAAAGTAGATCTGACACCAATATTCCTTTGGACTAAAACTTATTCTACTGTTAATTCTAAGAATTTCACATTTTGACCCAAGATTGATCTTAGAAACTTGAGCCAACCAGTATTTAAGACTTGAGTTTTCTTTATCAGTTACGCACATGTGGTAATAATTTTGGCCATTAGAAATATATATATATATATATATATATATATATATATATATATATATATATATATATATATATATTTTAAATAAATAAAACTTTTTTTTTATTCAAATTTTGTATTGTATCAGGCAAACATCAAACCCAACAGACAAAATGGAAGCCAAAATAATATGAAAATAAATCAATAAATAATAATAATAATAATAATAATAATAATAATAATAATAATAATAATAATAATAATAATAATAATAATAATAATAATAATAATAATAATAACATGGAAAATGAACTAACTAAAACTAAGATAGGCAGGTAAGTGATTATTTAAGGCAGGTGAGTCAGCACATTTTTCTTTAATCATATTAAAACATTATTTTTCTTTCCACACATTCAGTAGGAACTTGGGAGTTTCTTCCAACACCTCACAATAATCTGTGCACATGTTATTAATATTCTAAAATTATATTTATTCAACTGAGGTACCGATAAAAACAATTCTTAGAAATGTAACCTTTGACCTACTTTTAGATAAGGTCAGTGGTCATCTATAAAACTATTTGGTGTGAATTCAACCACAGGTGGGTCAGTCCAGGTCCATTAAGTCAAACTCTTGTCATGTATTGGTTCAAACCTGTCGACTGAACGCAGATGATTCCACTAATTATCTCATTTACGTGGATGAAGCATTGTTCTGATCAAAATGTGCTGGTCCAGTGAACAGGTTTGAATCAATACATGACAGGACTTTGACTTTATGGACCCAGAATTATCCACCTCTGAATTCAAATAATATTTTTCCTTTTATGAACAAACAAACAGAACCAGAAACAATATCCATTTCCTCCTCTGGTAATAATAATAATAGCAGATGCTTCACTGGTTCAAAAACAGAATGAATTTCAGAATGCATTAAAAACCTGCCTGTTGCAAAAAAAAAAGAAATAAAAATGTAAAAAAAAAAAATCAATAATCAAGGTTGAGTGAGTAAGAAGTGCAAAAATATAACAGCCAGAAACACAAATATTGGTTTTATTAACCATATGGACACCATCACCAGTTCAAAGAGTTGTTATAATCTGGTTCATCAATCAAATCCTAAGTGTGTTAAATACAGTTTTACACAAATTATTTATTATTTATGATTTATGTTCTTATTCACAACTGAGTTGATGTTTATTACATGTAACTTTAACTTTACACTGAAGAAATGAATGTGTTTCTTTATATTCCATCTGTCCGTCCATCCATCATGTCATCCATCCATCCATCCAATCCAATTTTCCATTATGTTATCCACCCACCCAGCCATCCAACCATCTAGCTATCCTTCCATATCTGTCCATCCGTCCATCCGTCCATCCATCCATCCATCCATCCATCCATCCATCCATCCATCCATCCATCCATCCATCCATCCATCCATCCATCCATCCAGCCATCCAGCCATCCAGCCATTCATCCATCATATCATCCACCCACCCACCCATCCATCCATCCTTCCAACCATCCAGCCATCCATCTATCATGTCATCCATCTGTCCATCCATCCAACCAACCAGCCATCCATACAACATGTCATCCATCCAACCATCCATCCATCCATCCATCCATCCATCCATCCATCCATCCATCCATCCATCCATCCATCCATCCATCCATCCATCCATCCATCCATCCATCCATCCATCCATCCATCCATCCATCCATCCATCCATCCATCCATCCATCCATCCATCCATCCATCCATCCACCCATCCACCACAACACTTGTTCCGCTCACCTTACCCACTTTAAAGACCCCAAAACCACATCTTCCAAACACTCGAAATGGAAACTTTTGTCCCTAAATCCACCTTTAAAAACTCCATTCCTCAAGGACACCTTCCATTGCTTCTCACTACATTAACCCCTCAGCCCCCATCCCCCAGTATGACTGATATATGTTACTATTGCTGTGATTTATGCAGAAGTGGAAGTTAATTAAGTTTAAAAAAATGCAGTTTTACTTTTGTATTTTATTAAAATTGAGAAATTGTACTTTTTAAAAAAATAACTTTTACTTACAGTAAGTAGAGGAGTTGAATCAGTACTTCTTATTTTACCAGAGTATTTTTTCACATACGTAGCTGTACTTCTACTTAAGTACAGAATGTGAGTACTTTTAACACCTCTGATTTTATGTCACTGGTTCACCCAAAAGTGTTTCTTGTGTGTTGCATGTTTTTAACCATCATTTATGTGATTTTTTTTTAAATCTGTTTTTAGTTTGCAGCCCTCTACCCTTTCCCCTCAAGTGACTCCAGTCTCTTGACAGGCCGTCATTATAAATAAGAATCTGTTCTTAATGAGTTGCCTGGTTAAATAAAGGTTAAATAAAAAAAATCCATTCATCCAACCATAGTTTTCAATTTAAAAGGTCTTACTTTTATTCCAGACACCTTCCAAAGTAAATAGTTTTAAAAGCTCCATTGTATTTGTTTCTGTATGGATGGATAGTTCTGGAGACAATAATGTAACGCCCCAATTCATGCAGGTCCATTACTGCTCTGTGTAATGGCCATGTACCTAAAACGACAATGACAACCATGTCAGACGTATACGTGTAACACCCCCTTAACCCATGAACACCCAAAAACATCTACTGATATAAACTCTTTATTACTGGTTGATCCACTAATCTGACCAATACAGAGTAAAATACAGTTTTTCATCTTTTCATGATCATCAGATATGATCCATTTGGGTGTTCATGGGCTCCATAGTTACCGTGGAAACATTGTCAACCTCTACAACATTGACTCCATAGTAAAACCCATGAATTGACAAATAATAGCGTAATGTGTTTATTTCTAGAACACATTTCATGTACAACACAAGTCAAAGTGCTTTATATAAAGCATTAAAAGCATTACAGCAGCGAGCAATTAAAGTATAAGCATGAAAAAAGTAAAACAACCTAAAAAAAACAAACCACAAAGTTTAGTTTAGTTTAATCTTTATTTGACAGGGACAGTGCACAGCATATAATTGAGCCAGATTATAGCCACAAGGCTAACTTTCAACTGTAGTCCCTGAACAGGCAATGATGGTAAATAAATATATATATTTATTAAATAATAATAATAATAATAATAATAATAATAATAATAATAATAATAATAATAACATTAGAATTAATAACGGGGGAAATTACAACAAATATGATCTGGGTAGAATTATGTCCAGATAAATACCTACATTTTGTTGTGTACATAATTAAAAACATGATGAATACACAAAAAACACATGATCAATGATTAAAAATGTCCACAGCGCTGTCCTGTCTTTAGCCATTTCTTAAGATCTAATTTAAAAGTAGTGAGCGTGGTAAATAGATAAAAGAGATGAATTAATAAAAAGATTGCAGATCTAAATTGGTGAGCATTATTCATCAATTTAGAGCTTATTTTCATGCTCAGTTAATGATCATGATGCTGAAAAATCCCTTTTTGTCCATTTTTCATAATTTTTTATACAAATTTATGAATGTGTAGACCAAGGTTAGGTCAGGTGTATTTCTACAACATATTTACAACAATGCAAAGTGTCGAAAGTACAAGGCTATAGACAAAAATAAAAAAAATATAGTAAAAGCAGACAAAAATATATGGATATAGAAGTTAAGATATGCTAGAACTGACTAAAGACAAATGTTGGGCTTGTTATTAAAAGACCTTTTGATGAAGTTCAGAGTTCAATTAAACCTCTAATTCCAACAGTCAACCCAATGTTAACCCTTAAATACCCAGCGCTACTCATGTGGAAGTTCCCAAATTAATTTTTCTCTCTATTTAACGGTTTTAATTTAAGTTTAAATGAATTCTCATAGCCTGTTCATGTGAACACTAATACCTACAAACTGCTCCTGATGAAGTCATGGTTTTATAATAGTGAGCAAATACGACTAATGGATTTTTAAATAAACTAAATACAGTAGTGTGACATGTTATTCTTTCTAAAACAGGGCATCTTTTACAACTAATTAACTTACTTACTTCTCCTTAAAAGTAATAGAAAATGATAAAATATGAGATAGATAGATAGATAGATAGATAGATAGATAGATAGATAGATAGATAGATAGATAGATAGATAGATAGATAGATAGATACTTTATTGATCCCGAAGGAAATTCAAGCATCCAGTAGCGTACATACAATATAACATATAATAACATATATACATTAATCACACATAAAGCTATATTAAAAGGTGTAAAGTGACTGTAAAAAAAAAAGTTTAATATAATTATGAAATATATAAGATTTAAAGTGACTCTAGAAAAATTAAAGTGTATAATGTAACTGTAAACAGTATCAGTCCCAGTCCACCCCCCCCAAAAAAAGCATAATTAAGAATACACCCATTTCTGTAGGACAACCACACTGCTGAGTGTCTGTGTGTGTGTGTGTGGGAGGGTCGGGGGTGGGGGGTGGGGGGTGGGGGGTTGGACATTGAAAGCATGAAAAGTTTCACTTTCATTTAGTACCAGTGTTAGTTATAGGTTGCAGCCCCAGTATCGACCTACTGTCCCTACACCACATACATAGGTGTCGGTGTTTAAAGCTAATATTACAGCGACTGTTGCTCAACATCAACCAGCAGCAGCTAAATGTTCGAGCATTTGTAGTTGTTTTTCTGTCCTCACGTGTGCGAGCGTATGTGTTTAAACAAGGGGCATGTGGACAGATTTTTCTTGAAATGGAAAAAAAAAAATCTCCATATTGGCATTGACTGAGCATCAGAGGTGGTGAACTGACATCAACTACATTCAGGAAGTTCCATCTGAATAAACGTGTAATTAAATTCATTTTAGTTAAGTAGGTTACTACATAATTAAATTCACAACATTTATGATTATGATTGTCTGGGTTAAACTGTGTGGGTGTTTGTATATTTCTGTGTTTGTCACCCACCATATGAGCTTGTAAAATATCTTTCAATGAAATCTGTCAACCTTCTGCTGCTTCTCCAAATGGGAAACATACATGAGGGTCTCTCACTCAGTCTATAAGACATTCTAAAACACCACTAATGACATATCCGACGCTATTTCACTGATAAAAAGATGGTGAAAAACTACCTAAAGGCTCGACTTTGATGTGTGACAGTTCTGTACAGTACAGTTCTACATGATTAGAGATTATTTCAGACATGCATGCGCAGCGCAAAAAGCACAATTCATCTTCATGCAAGAGTATGAAAAGTGACTGATATTCAATGTAAATTGCTCCGTTTAAATCAGTGTTTTTTGCCTTTAAAAAAAGTTTTTAAAGTTAAAACTACGCGTATGATAAATGTTTCTTTTTTTTTTTTTATCTCTTCTCAGGAGAACTTCAGCCGAAAGGAAGAAGACCAGATGAAAACAGGGTAGAAATAGCCAGACAGAAGCTTACAGTGCCTCAGAAAGCCTTGCGGGGACTTTGAAAGGCGGACTGGTGCATAACAAACATGAGGTAAAGATGGAGCGGAAAAATCATGACAAGATAAGTATAAGGCTGAGCGCTTTCTTTGGCTGTCAGGAGCAGCTCCTCATACAATGTACTTTATTAGCAGAGCAGCTTGCAATCAAGGAAGGGTGTATGATGGTGAATTTAAAAAAAAAAAAAAAAAAAAGTATAGAAATGGAAAGTAGATCAAATCAGCCAAGAAGAGATGGAGAGCTTGCAGCAGGATGAGATGTTAACGTAAATGACATCTCAATCACTGTCTGTTTCCGCCTTCTTGATCTGCCGCTCCATAGGCTCCTCTGTGGAAGCAGTATCTACTCTAAGTCCACTAATTAAACTATGATTAGGTTCCACTAATCAAAGTCCTTCGGATTCCTAGATGTTCTGCAAAGTCAATTACATCATATCTATAAATTTGACTTTCTCATTACATTTTTTCCCCTTGCAGTTTTTAAATTAAAGCGAGAGCCCAGCGCATTGAGTCGGGCTTAATCAAGTGGAAACTACCAAAGCCCCGTGACTCTGCAGTAGGCAATCTCCCTGAGCCTCTCGGCCTATTGCTATGAGCCAAAGCTTCATCAGGCTTATGAGCGCTGTGTCATATCTGCATTACAGCTGATGGAAGTCACAGCTCCACTTTGCAAATACCCTCGCCGTCTCACTAATGAACTAGGTGAGACCCAATCCACGAGTTGTGCGACTGGCGCAAACAAACGAGCGGGGGGAGGGGAAAAAAAAAAAAAAAAAAAAAAAAAGACATCTCGCCGCTTTCCACCACCGTGATCTATCTTCTGCGATGGGAAAAAAAACTGCATGAATGATTTAAAGTCGCATCTGTAGAGGCGCGTCAGCCGTCAAGAGATGAAAGCCTGGATTGGCTCACAGAGCTTGATCAGAGAGGGTGGTATCTGGGTGTTCTGGGACAGAGAGATTGGAGGCGAGCGTGGAGACCAGCTGTCACACTAACTGCTGGCACTGCCGAGCGTGGCGATACGAGGCAGAGGGATACTGTGACAAGAGGAGGAAAGAATCCAGTGTCTCAGCATACCTCCAGTCTCCCCAGCCCAGTGCTTCATCAGATCTTCTTGCAAATAACAAAGTTGATAAGGTTTCAGTTTGAGAGTTTGTGTGATGAGGATGGGTTTTTTTCACCCCTCTTTTGTAACAATGAAAAATAGGACCAATATCCCGATATATCATCGGCATGTTCTATATGGGCAGTCAGTCTAGGCTCAGGAGATAGATCGGGTCGTCCAATAACCAAAGGGTTCGAATCCAGCTCTGTTCTTGTCTTTAAGTTGTGTTCTTGGGCAAGACTCTTCACACTGGTGTATGAATACGTATGAATGTTGGGTGGTGGTCAGAGGGGCCAAGGGTTTTCAAATTGGCATCTACGCTTTCTGTCAGTCTTCCCCCGATCAACTGTGGCTACAAATGTAGTTTACCACCACCAGAGAGAGAGTGTGAGAGCAAATGAATAATGGATCAATAATGTAAAGCAGTGGTCGCCGGACCGGTCCATGGATCAATTGGTACCAGACCCCCGGTCGCCTAATAATTAATTAATTATTTCTCTTGTATTTATTATCCGAGTCTAAACAATCTTTTATTTTGAAAACTTACCAGATTATTTCAGTTACATTTTCTGTCACTTGAATGCCAAAAATGTAACCCACATGTCAGCAGAATAAGTAAAAAACAGATGTCTTTGGGACGTTTCTTTTTGGAAGAGGTAAAGGCCGACTGAAGACACCGAAGAAGAGCCCCCAACTTCCAAGAAAAGGAAAGCTTTTAACAGACAATACCAGAAGTTGTACTTGAATTTATGGATTTATCGTGACAGGTGATTCCCACAGACCAAGCACGCTCTGTATAATTTGCGGCGAAAAGCACTATAGAAATCTAATCAATAATTATCATCAAGAATCAATAACAAGTTGAATTTAATTTTGATCAATGTCCCAATAGAAGAGGGTGGTACTTTGTAGGGCTGAAACTATACATGTCATACTCTGGTATCATTCAGTACACCCCTGACAGTTCAGTACAAGCATGTATGGAGTGACATTTAACTTTTTAAAACAGAATTATGCATTTTACACAGTTTCTCTGTGGTCTACTTAAAGTCTAAATCAGGCATGTCCAGAGTGTTCCACAAAGGGTGGGTGTGGCTGCAGGTTTTTGTCCACAGTTTGACCACTTGACTCTGAAGACTGAGATCAGTTGGTTAATTGAGTCCAATCTGGTTTGGTGCTGCTTAGTTGGAATAGAAACTTGCAGCCTGATGTAAATGTTCTGATTGGGACTAAATATTTCATTAGTTCAACTCCACAGGTATATCTTCAACCCTATTTGACAACAGAAAAATAGTTTTGAACACTGGCCCTTTAAATGCACATCAGGCACTTCAGGCCCGCCCCCTCCAGGATGTTGACTGTGCAGCACTGCCCGTCCAACTAACAACTGAACATTTTAAGTAATGCCTTGAAGTTTGGACATATTTTCAGTTTTTACGACAACCACTGCTGCGGGTAAACAATTATGTCGTACTCTGCGAAATGTTCGTTGGAAGTCTGGACTTTTTTGTGCAAATGTCGTGACATTAATTGTTTATAGTCTCAGCAAATTAGTTGTAGAAATGCACTAAGTTTTCGGTACGGCCCCTGGAGGATTCAGATTAAAAATTTTGGAACTATTAGGGTCCAAATAGGAAGCCAGAAACAACGTTAAAGACAGGCTATCACCCTGCCCATTCACTGTTTGAACTCTTACCCTCAGGAAAGTGTTAAATGTGTCTGAAAACCAGAACAAGCAGATTTAAGAAGAGCTTTTTTCCAGAAGCTGTAGCTACCGCCAACATACACAAATAACTGGATAATACATTCCTTTTAATCAAACCACTGCATTTTGTATTTTAGCATTTTTAGTCTTTTTTTAGTAATCTTTTTAACATTATTATTGTATTTATTATATCACTAGGTGTGTATGTGATGCATGTGTGACCTAAGCACTTTACTGGAGCAGCTTTCAATTTCTTTGGATTTTATATGCAATGACAATAAAGACATTCAATTCAAATATACAAATAAATGAACCAAAAACCAGGGACGCCACAACCAGTTATGGGCCCCATGAAGGCGTAATTGTTATGGTTCCTGTGGGGGTGGGGGTACGGTTCATAAACAATGTCGCTTACAGTATGATAGTATAAAAATGCACAAACTAATGTGCAAAGGGATTACAAAATGCCTGCAAAAAGAAAAATACACTATATAGGGAGTTCATTAAAAAACGAATGAAAGAGGCAGAAAATAAATACAAAAAATATAATATCACTAATATCATGAAAGTAAAAGTGCTCTCATATCCACCTCCAGACTTCTATACCTCACGTGTACACAAAGTTTTCAGTATCTATTGGGCTCCCAACACTGCTTTAGCCCCCCCCCCCCCAACACACACACACACACACACACACACACACACACACACACACACACACACTTACTGGACCCCAAGTATTTGTCATGTTTACCCCCTGGCCAAAGACTAATAAAAGTGGATGTATCTAAATACGACCTCTTTAAATAGTTTTTTGCAGTAGTTTTCTGTAATCCTGCTGGATTAAACCAACAAATGGGAAAGATCAAATAACCTTCTCAACAAAGTCAATGATAAAAAACTATATATAATACCAATCTGTTCGATTTGCATATTCTCGCTGTGATGGAAGGTTTTTTTTGGGCATATTTCCAAACAACGGTGGTCAACAGAGTATTGTTTTTGATTGGCTGTCTTGTTTGAACCCCTCCTCCTCTTATCTGACAATCAAATCATTGTTCGCCGCTCTAAACAACTGGACTCTGGCTACGCTTGGCTGCAGCCAGACGGCCACGGCGAGCAGGCAGTCGGTGTCGCTGGACAAGGGTTAGAAATGCAACAGTGTGTTCCATCTGGAATCAGAAACAGGCTTTAATGTCACAGAATAAACAATGTGTGGAAATACTGACAATTACATTGTTATTGTTGTAAACGTCAAACTTGTGGAACATCTACAGCAGGCGTGTTAAAGGCATTCTAGTTCAGCTGGTACTTACAGTCTGATGTGAGCACAACCAAGCCAGTGAGAAAACTCGAAGAACTTGAGGAAAATGTTTACACTTATAAACTATCCTTTAAAAGATGGGAATAACATGAACAAACACAAACTAGGCCTATGCCCTCGTCTCTGACTGCTAAAGGTTTATCTCCAAAATGTGATACTTCCATTCACCCATCATTTCCACTATTCCCGTCCACCCATTCACTCATTCATAAACATATATATTAATACAAAATATAAAAGAATGAGTTCATGTGCCTGATCTACAACATGAACACAATGAATTTGGTGGCAATCTGTCCACCTGGTCCAAAGTTATGGGCCAGACAAAATGTGGCCATTTTGAAAGTTGGATATCTTAAAACTTTTGACCTTTAAAATCGAATCAGTTCATGTACCTAACCTAGAGCATTAGCACAACGAATTTGGGGCAAGTCCACCCAGCCATTTAAACCTTACGCGGCGCACGCAAAACCATTACATCCCAGATGCGCTGTGTTTCGGGGATATAACTACACTGCTTCAGACATTAAATTAGCAAAATCTTACATACTTTAATAAGATGAATCAGAAAACAAATGAAAAAAGTGCTGGTTAACTCATGTTTTTAATATATATGATTGTGCTAAAACAACCGTAGATGGCTTTGGTTGAACGCCATTATACAAAAAAATTTGGCCAAAACAATCAACATCTCACAAGCACACTTCATATCAGCCTAGATCAGGCTACTGTGGTACCGTCTTCTCTTGTAGATGCTAACGCTAATGCTACTTCAGATTTGCTGCAATGGAGGACGGGTTTAACCCCACATGGGTGACGCTGAGGTCCATCTGACGTCAGATGGACCGGCTTTTTCTGGGTCCCTTGTTCCTCTCGTTTTCTCATCGTCAACTCCCGCTTATCTGGGTCCGGGTCACGAGGGCAGCAGCCCCAGCAAAGAAGCCCCAGACTTCTCTCACCCCAGCTACCTCAGACAGCTCCTCCAGGGGAATCCCGAGGCGTTCCCAGGCCAGCCGAGACATATAATCCCTCCAGCGTGTCCCGGGTCAGCCCTGAGGTGGTTTTCATTATTTTCTGTGAATGTTAAATCCAGCCAGTGGAGGTGACAAACCACTTTCAAAGGCAGCACGTGTTGGTAACTCGGGATGACCCATCAGATTCCAAAAAAGCGTGGAAAAGTGATTTTCAGTAGAATGACACCTTTAACAACATTGCCTTTTTTTGGAAAAAAGTACGGGGCAACATTTTTTTTCAGATACGTTTTTATGGGATCTGTTTTGCAGTGAACAGCATTTTTTTTTACTTTCAATAAAGCTGCGAAAGTCTTCTCCCAAAAATTTAATACCCCAATAACATAATAGCTAGCTAATAATGTAATAAAAGTCCTGAACTAATACCATAATAACTTTTGTCCAGTATTGTAAGAATTGTATAATGTAATATTTATAATGTAAAATGTCATTATTTTTTATTCCAGAATCATTTACTTGTCGATTCCTACCTGGTCTTTCTTTAAAAATTTTAACAAGATTATGCTTCAGCTTCTCATGTCAACATGTGCAGCAGATGGAAGTTTTGCTGTTGATGTTCTGAGGGCAAAAACTGTTGTGACTGGTTCAATCAAGCAACTAATCAAAACACAGGAGAGGAGAAATAGGCACTAAGTGGCTAACGCTTCTTGCTAGCATCATCATCATTGTGGAATTAAAAGACCTGTATTATTTAGGTACGTTTATTTTCCATTGAAATAAAGGTGTGATATAAAATAGAGTGGAAATGCTCATTTAACAGGAAGTATGTACTATTTAAAAAATTACCATCACTTTTCCTCTTAACTGAGCACTTCCACACTATTTTATATCATACTTATATATTCTGTCACTGGAAAATAAACCTACCTTTGCACAACAAGGAACATAATAATGATGATCCTTGCAAAAAAACATTAAGAAAACACTGAGTACTTACTTCTCCGTGTTTCCTATGTTGCCTGATTGGATCAATCACAACAGCGTCTGCCCTCAGAACAGAAGTAATTGTTAAATAAATAAACCACAGCAACCACAAAAGACTTCCCTCTGTCACTAACGTTAAAGGGGCGGGGCTAATACTAGAGGTGTTACAGCTACTGGTGTGAAAAAATACTCTGGTAAAAATAGAAGTATTGATTTTAATGAAGTAAAAGTAAAAAAAAAAAAAAGTAGAACTACTCAATTGTAATAAAGTAAAAAGTAAAACAGCATTTTTTTGTTATTTGTTCTTGCTATGGATGGAATAGTACTTATTTAAGCGGGAAAAACAGAAACATTTAAAAAAATATATATATAAAAAATTAATTTACTGTGTAGATGATGTGTTTTATTGGGTCATGGTACTCAGTTTTGTGGGTATGGACAGGAAGTGTGGGAATAATTCAAAAGTCATAAATAGGAGATTTAGAAAAAAATGGATAACTGAGATTTAAAAGAAAAAATTATGAGACAAAAAGTCAAAATTATGAGATTTAAAAAAAAAAAATCCAAATCATGAGATAAAAAGTCAAGTTTATGAGAAAAGAGATAAGAAATGTATAATTATGAGATAAAAAATACAAAATTATGATGTAGTAAGTCACGATTTGCGACTTATTTTTCGTAATCCATATTGTCTAGTTTGAAAAATAAATGAGTCTGAGTATGTAAAGAGTATAAAGTACAGATATTTATCAAAAAAAATGTAGGGAGTAAAAGTAAAAAGCAGTACACATTAAGCATTACATAAAGCACTAACGCTTTACTTTCACTACTGACACTTTAACAGTTCCAAATTTTAACAGTCAAAAATGAACAAAACGGACAATAACAGCCAAAAATGTAGAATAAACCAACAAAATAATAAGCAACATGAACAAAATAAGACACAAATGGAACAAAACTGAAGAAAAATAATAAAATACAATATGAAATGTAGAAATATAAAACAAAATAAGGAACAAAATGAACAAAAACTACTAAACATTTCCAAAATAATAACCTAAATTTGTTAAAATAAATGAAAATGAAGTATAAATAAAGTAGTTTTAGTTCAGGCTTTTTCTTTTTTTTTTCTAAACCAGTTACTTTTTGACACCTGTTTATTTCCATATATCAGTTCCATGAACAAAACACAATAAAAAACTATAAATTTTTTCTGAATATTGAAACTAAACCATCCTTTTAGAACGTATCACCGCTGACACATCAGGTGTTAAAGGGTAAATAAGTCCCTCAGAGGGTTAATTTCATTATATATATTGAATATTACAATAATAATAAAGTCCAGTCTGAGGTCTAAGTCATTTCTATTGAACTCAAAAATCATTTACATTTATCGAGGAACCTTCTCAAATATGGATCGTGGATGTACAGTAGTCTGGAGCAGATATGGCAGAACATCCCACAGACGCCTCAGGTCCAAATCCCCCCTCTTTCATTCTGCCAAACCTTGCAGACGGGTCTTGCTGCTGCCACCGGTTTAGAAGTAGGAGACAGATAATACTGCAGATGTAACACGTCACTAACACTGGCCTGCATCAAAATGTAACGTGACATCTTCCACAAACAGCTGGTGCAGCTTATTCACATTTTGGCATTTTTACTAAATCTACCAATGGGACGCTTCAAAACGATCAGCGAATATGGTCAAGGAACGCCATTTCCTGTCGTTTGTTCCGTCTAATGTTCTGTTTGGTAAATTATTGGTTCGTTAATAAGGTTTCAGTGACAGAAGATGTGAGAAAGTGATGATATTGAAAAGTGTAGTTTGTGAAAACACTGAACTCTGATTAAAACCTCAGACACAAGCACAGGTGGTAAGTACTTTGTTACTGTACTTTAGTAGATTTTTATTGTTAGGTATCTGTACTTTACTCGAGTATTTATTTTTCTGGAAACTTTTTACTTTTACTCCTTACATTCGTTCATAAATATCTGTACTTTATACTCATTATATTTATATAAATATCTGTACTTTACACTCATTATATTTATATAAATATCTGTACTTTATACTCATATTTATATAACTATCTGTACTTTATACTCATTATATTTATATAAATATCTGTACTTTATACTCATTATATTTATATACATATCTGTACTTTATACTAATATTTATATAAATATCTGTACTTTATACTCATATTTATAGAAACATCTGTACTTTATACTCATTATATTTATATAAATATCTACTTTATACTCATTATATTTATATAAATATCTACTTTATACTCATTATATTTATATAAATATCTACTTTATACTCATTATATTTATATAAATATCTGTACTTTATACTCATTATATTTATATAAATATCTACTTTATACTCATTTGAGGTAGGCAGTGGGGGTGGGGGTGGGGGGGGGGACAAAAAGAACAAGATGGAGCAACTGTTTGAAGTTGTTTTGTTGAATGTGTTGAAACTGTAACCCTTACAATATGTTCTTGGGTTCACCAGCGCTGTGGCTAAGGCAGGTTACAATCCGAGTTCTGACCCAAAACGGCAGGACAGTTCAGTGGGTTTTATTATCAGCTCCCTCGATAAGAACACACACACACGAGACTCCTGGCTAACAGACACACACACTTGTCTTATTTTGTGTTACACTTAAATGTGTCGTACTTTAAACAGGTAGGAACCAACATTTGGAACACAACAAGCAATGAAAGATGAAACGTAAATAACTAATATATAGTAAATAAAATATAATAACGTATATATAGTAAATAAAGTATAACTAATATATAATAAATAAAATATAATTAGAATAATAATGCAAATGAATAACACAAATCTAATATTAAAATACCGTACAGTTTCTGCAGTGTCTTGGTGTCAGTCTCACTGTTCTTCACTATTACACATCTGCCAGACACCACATCCATGTACTGATCTAACATGTTTAATAATTCAACTAAAATGCAGTTTGTCCTTTTTTCACGGTCATCAGATACGACCCATTTGGATGTGAACGCTGAAACACGATCATCTTCTACAACACTGATTCAGATGAAAGACAGTTTATTGTTTGTTTTCAGGTTTATTTAATGGAATATTTTGCTGAAAAATCAGTTTCTTCAGTAAAAAAATAAAAAAACACATAAATGAATAAAAATAAATAAATACATAAAAAAATACAAAAATAAAAAAATAAAATAAAAATGTATATACAAATAAATAAAAAATAATAAAACAAATGTGACCCGCCACCACGAAACCAGGCATAAGTCGCGCTGAGCCGATTTCTTATTTGTGTTTACATTTTATCAAAAAACGGTACCTTAACACCTCTATGTTCAGTTCCTGTGGTCATTACATTGAAATCCAATCAATAAAGGTGTTTATTGAGTCAATTATTTAAGCGGCGACAAAAGTTTAAGGATTGCTGAGCAAAGACAAAGACGACTTCCACCTCTTTTCGCCGAACAAACCGATCTCCGTTCCGTGGGTAAACACCCAAGTGTTTGGTACGAGGTAAAAGCTTATATTGAATGTTCTGTCCAATGGTGTAAGCCAAATGATTATAATACGTCACACTTCTGTCCTATTATTATAATATATAAAACTTCTGTGACATGTCCATCAGAGTGTCCTTTAACATCTGTGAATATTTTTTGTCAATCGGATACAAATTATTATGTGTTGCTAAGGACTTCCTACCCCAAAACAATCCAAAACTTTAACGGACAATATCTAAAAATATGCAAATTGCAAAATATGTCCAAATGTGGATATTAAAATGACCATAACTTTGGTTCTACTTGTGATAGAAACATAATTTTTTCACCATCTTAAACCTTAGTTTCCACTCTACCAAGCTACACACATAACTATGTTTGGATTTCCAGACACTTATGCCTGTTTTCGTGGTGGTGGGTCACATATAAACTTTAATGTGACTATTACTCACATGTATATTGTGATGTCGATGCTAAACAGTTCAGTATTTACTGAGGTGGTCGTCACGACAACACTACATTTAATTAAAGATAAGAAGGAAGTTCATCCATGTCCTCAGAGCCTCAGATCAAAGAGCGTTGGCATCTCATCATGTGACCACATCAGTGAAAGTCCTGCATTTTTAAGAGTCTAGAACAGTCCAAGTCCAGTTCGTCATAAGACTCGAGGCGGAGCCAATAATCACAACGTTTAGCTCCACTCAGGTTTTTTGCATTTAATATGACACTCGAGGGGGTGTCGAGGATGAAGCACGGAGGTTCAAAGACGGATACTGGTGAGGGGAAATGCTTCATCATCATCTTCATCATCATCATCATCATCATCTTCTTCTTCATCATCGTCATCTTCATCATCATACTCATCATCATCCTCATCTTCATCATATTCTTCATCATCTTCATCATCATCTTCTTCTTCATCATCTTCATCATCATCATCATCTTCATCAGCTTCATCATCATCATCTTCATCATTGTCATCATCATCTTCATCATTATCATCTTCATCATCATCTTCATCATCTTCTTCATCAGCTTCATCATCATCTTCATCAGCTTCATCACCATCATCTTCATCATCATTGTCATCATCATCTTCACCATCATTTCATCATTACCATCATCATCATCGTCTTCATCATCGTCATCTTCATCATCATCATCATCTTCATCATCATCATTTCATCGTCATCATCATCTTCATCATCATCATCTTCATCATCTTCTTCATCAGCTTCATCATCATCATCATCATCTTCATCATCGTCATCTTCATCATCATCATCTTCATCATCATCATCTTCATCATTTCATCATCTTCATCTTCATCATCATCATCATCATCATCATCAGCTTCATCATCATCATCATCATCAGCTTCATCATCATCATCTTCATCATCATCATCATCAGCTTCCTCATCATCATCATCATCAGCTTCCTCATCATCATCATCTTCATCATCATCATCTTCATCATCATCATTTCATCATCATCATCTTCATCATCATCATCCACCACCATTGGCCTCTGACTGTCAGTGTAAACATGTTTATAGATCCTGCGTACAAGCTAATATTAGAAAACATTAAATATGTGAGGATAAAAGTGGGCTGTTTTATTTGAGGATTTATGTTTTCAAGTTATTTTTTGGGGAGAAAAAGAGCCACCATCTGCTAGTTTAAAAAAATAAAAAGTGGCAGTACAAAGTTAGCAGTTAGCAAGAGCAGCTGCAGTTAGCTTGAAAAAAAGACAAATACAATTTAGTGACAACATTGAAGGCAGAAGGAAGATGTGTGCACATGAAAGTTTTTTAGTTTTAACTGTAACGTACAGTAAGTAGACGGTCCTCTGGGCAGGGAGAGTTTTACAACAGTTCTGTCAATTAAATGTTTAGTTCAGGGGCTAAATTCAGCCAAGTGTTATGAGGCTAGACCAGGGGTGTCCAAAGCCAGTCCTCGAGGGCCAGTGTCCTACATGTTTTAGATATTTACCTCTTCCACATGAGTCAGTTTAACCCTTTAACTCCTGAAACTTTAGCAGTTCTACAGTAAAAGAATTAAAATAAGCAACAACATGAACAAAAATGGCTAAAGTTGTCAATAAAATGAACAAAAATGAATAAACTGACAAAATAAGTAGTTACATGAACAAAGGAAGACAAAGTTTTTGTTCATTTTGTTGCTCATTGTTTATTTTTCTACATTTTTTTCTTTTTTTTCTTATTTTTTCTTCAATGTCCCATTTGTGTCTTACTTTCCCATTATCTGTCATTCCTGAAAGATTCATCAAAATCCGTTCAGAACTTTTTGTGTAATCAGACTGACAGACATTTAATATATCCTTGGTGGAGGTAATAAAATTATATTTATATAATTATATACACACAGGGTTGTTTGGTGGGACAGGGGCTCTATTTCTTCAAAGGCATCACTGAACATGTGACATATGTGACATGAATTGTGGCCGCAAGGTATTTACCAAATATATAATTTCACATATGATCAAGGACACATTGTGGGGAATTTTGTTGTTGGAACAAATTTATTTAAAAAAAATACAAAAAAAGTCCAAAAAATACAGTCCCTGTCAAAATGGTACTTTGGATGATAATCAGCAAATGGGCAGGTGCCACAGCCCCTGTGGTACCCCTTCTCTGCATGTGCCTGTGTGTGTGTATATATATATATATATATATATATATATATATATATATATATATATATATATGTGTGTGTGTGTGTATCTGTATATATATACATGTATATCTGTATATATATGTATATATATATATATATATATATATATATATATATATATATCTGTATATATATATATATATATATATATATATATATATCTGTATATATATATATATATATATATATGTGTGTGTGTGTATGTATACATGTACATACATAATCTCAGCCTGTGTTTTTTGTAAATAAATGTAACCATTTTGTCATATAAATTGTCAATAAAATAATTCAAATCACTCATAGATGTGATTGAATGGTTATTGGTGCGTTTAGAAGAACTCTGTGATGAATTAATGACACTTCCCACGTTCACCCAAAGGTAACTGGCCCAGACTCTAGTATCGCTGTGATCCTCTGGAGGACAAAACGCTCCAGAAAATGAATGAACAGACATTCATGATGTGGCTGTGACTAATATGTTCCGTTGTGAAAACAGCCAAGTGATTCCTTTCCAAAAGTTCAACATGCAAACATGTCATCAACTAAACCTTTGCTCATCCATCATCTCCTGTGGTTCCTGTGTTCCACTTCATATTTGTCTGAATATTGAGATTTTTGGCCTGAATTAAGTAAAGATGGCCAGGTTTCAAAAAGTAACACGTAAGTGATACAACACACTAAGAAAAAACTATATCTGACCAAGTGGAATTTTGGAGGGTTTTTTTGCAGTGTTGGAAAAAATAAAATGTAAATAACCTGAACGAACATGAACAACCTGACATGTGATTAATCCAATCATTTATTTGAGGAATTTGCTTAATTTGAAAAAAAAAAATTACACATTGTTATAAAAGAACGTGAACAGGATGGAAAAAAATAAATGGTTTGAAAGTTTGAGGTGAAGGTTCTGCTCAACCCTTTTTTGGTTCTAAATCATCTTTATCTTGTTAAATGTACAGTTTTATACAGTTTTATTACCTTCACCAAGGAGGAAAGAAAATTAAGTGGAATTTTAACAATTTTCTGCTTGTTTGTTTAGTGTCTTTGTCGATCCAATCAATAATACATATGTTAAGTGTGATGAGATATTTAAACTAGAAATGAGAAAAATACACTTTTTTCTAGTGTCATAGTTACATGTTGTTCTTGGGTGAAAAAAAAGTCTTTCATTTAAACAAAATTTTTTAATTAGACAAAAAATAATAATTAAGCAAAAAAATGTTTTAATTCAAGATTATTCTGTCTGTCTTTCTTTCTTTTTTCTTTCTTTCTTTTTTTCTTTTTTTTCTATTCTTTCTTTTTTTCTTTTCTTTTTTGTTTTTTTTCTTTCTTTCTCTTTTTTTCTTTCTTTCTCTTTTCTTTCTGTCTGTCTGTCTGTCTGTCTGTCTGTCTTTCTTTTTTCTTTTCTTTTTTTGTTTTTTTGTTTTTTTCTTTCTTTTCTTTTCTGCCTTTCTTTCTTTCTGTCTGTCTGTCTGTCTGTCTTTCTTTTTTTGTTTTTTTCTTTCTTTCTTTCTGTCTGTCTGTCTGTCTGTCTGTCTGTCTGTCTTTCTTTCTTTCTTTCTGTCTGTCTGTCTGTCTGTCTGTCTGTCTGTCTTTCACCCAATGGAACGACTGGAATTTGACAAGATTTCTTGAAACAAGTTCTTCCAGATCTGTTGTGTATAAATACGCTCATATATCTCACTGAAAAATGACTCATTAATTGATTCTATCTTATTTTTAAACATGATGAGATATTTAAAAAAAAAATGAATAAAAATAAACTTGCTAAGTTTTGGATTTTTGCAGTGAGAGGTTCCTCCCTGATGATTTTCTTCATTTATCTTCATTTATATAGTCCATGATCCTTTCGCAGAGAGTGAAATATTTCCCCAACGTTCACTAAATATTTGATTTAATACTTTATTTCTCGGTGAAATGTGCAGGTTGAAATTTATGCAGCAGACAGACATTAATTTGTATGTGACAGTGTGTAGGCTGAATCATTCTACAACCTCACATATCTGTACACGCTGTTTTTTTTTTATTTCTGCAAATTAAAACACATCTGCAAAATGTACAAAATCATAGCCTCTGAGAATGAATATGTAAAAAAAATTATATTCAGTGTGAAGTAGTTAAACTGTTGGCTTTAAGGAGGCTGCAGTAAATACATTCCAGTTTGTGCTTGTGTTGCTGGAAAACATAAATTCAACTGTGCAAAAAAAAAAAAAAAAAAAAAGGGTTTCATGACAGACCTGATCAATAGGATTTATTGTAGTAAATGTTATTACAAACAACTTCACTCCTCAGAGGTAAAGGTTGTTCACTGGAAAAAAAATCTAAATCTTACAAAGTCTATTTTTCCTCATCCTAATATCTAATTACACTTAAAACAAACCTTTCAGGGACCACATTTGGGACCCTACCTCTTACCCCTTCCCCTCTGTTTGGCCCGTCCATGTATTCAATTCCATTCAAAATACTTTATCAATTTAAAAACAGTGAAGAGTCAGCAATGTCAATATAAGTGCAAGTATAAAAGTATAAAAACCACAAGTTAATTAAATAGTTAAAAAAAACAAACATCCTATGCAGCAACAACCATGGGCGTCACACATGTGGGGGATGGGGGTGTTGCGACACCCCCACTTCTCCACCCAGATGATTTCATAGCCTCCACTTTTTCCTGAGTTTATATATTGTACCGTTACTGGATCCAGGAAACAGACAGAGTTGGTCTCACCTACTTTTTATTTCAGGATAAACAGTTACTGTCGTCACAATCACACCAAACAAACATCAATAACATTTCGGGGCTGTTACAATATCTATGGTTTAAACTGTTTACCCGCCCGGGCGGCACAACAGCATATGTAAATGAAGCGCACCTCAGTTCAGTGGTAATGTAAACAGCTCTTCTTCGCGGTGTTAACAAACAGTCATTAACCAGTAAGTAATGAGAAATGTTACCGTTGTTAAACTAAGTTAACTAACTTTTTTCAGAAACATATTTTTAGTCGTCTCCTCTGACATGGACAAAACATTTTTGTAAGAAAAATAGAGGAACAGTGTCTGTAAAATCAGTGTCACTGGATCATATGACATCCTTTTGTGTATGTGGTGCTGCTGTTGCACTTTATATGTTCAGAAAGATGAGTTTGTTCACTTTTATCTGATGTGTGACAAGTGGAAGTGCATTAATGTGAGGGCTGTGTTTGTTTATAAGCGTCATTAAAATAATGTCATCTACATCCCAGAACTGGGATGTAAGAGGCTGGGAAGAAGTTAAGGAGCATCATCAGGGTGTCAATGGGATCAAATACAGCTTATGTAACCACCAACTTTTAATACTTTATGCCCTTAAATGCTCCGGCTCTGTCGCTTTTCTTACATCACTGCTCATACTTGATGAAAAACATCTTTTTTGTGTTTTTACCAACGACAAACAAACCAGATGAAACAACTTTAGAGAACGTTTAGGTTTTTGTCAAGAAAGAATCGATGCAAATACCAGACTCATGTCTTGGCACTTTGTAGTTCAAAGTTGAAAACAAAGTTGAAAATGTAAGTTTTACAGCATTTTTTAATTTTTCTATAGTTATGTTTGTGTGTTTCACTACAGTGGCCAACAGAGGCAAATGCACCACATCAACAAATAATAATAATAATACATTTTATTTAACGCCTTTCACAACACTCAAGGATACTTTAAAAATATCAAAACACAATACAAATAAATAAAAACAACAACAACAAAAAGCGTGCCAACACAAGAAAAATGCAAAAGCAGAAACACAAACGCATGAAGAGTTCATTTGCAAAAACGGATAACTCCATTTTTCGTTTTTTTTCAGAAAATTGCATTTTTTACTCTACATTCCAGGTAATACTCATGGATTTGATATATTATTTATTCAATTTAGTGGCTCTTACCAAATGAAATAAATAATATATCAAATAGATCAGTATTATCTGTGGAATGTAGAGTAAAAAATGACATTTTGTGAAAAAAAAGAAAAATGGAGTTATCTGTTTTTGCAACACAAGTGAAGCTGCAAGAGAAAAATGCTGCAATAACAGAAACGATGAGGAAGTAAAAACGTAAAAAACAAATGCGAAAGAAAAATGCTGCAAATACCAAAACACGCAAACTACCAAAACAACTGCAAGAAAATAACGCTGCAAATTCACATTAATGACACAACCATGGAATGACTCCTTTAACATTGATTTTTTCCAAATTGACGACAGTTGGAAATTTTTGGTGAAAAAAATTGCCTTTTCATACGTTCTTCTCTTAAATGCTCCGGCTCTGTCGCTTCTCTCACATCACTGCTCGTACTACTTGATGCAAAAAAACGTCTTTTTGTATTTTTAAGGTCCGTTTCAAACACCAAACAAACCAGATGAAACGACTTTAGAGGACATTTTGGTTTTTGTTGGATATCGAGAAACAATCGATGCAAATCCTGTTCCAGGGTAGAAATATACAAGGTTATCTGAGGCTGGATGAGAGCGGTGACGTTACCTGTCACAGTTCTGATATCCCAGAGGGGTTACACGATGATGTAATGTAAACAAACAGGTGAATGACAGCGGCCAAGAAAATGCTGTCAACTTTGTCCGAAGCTGTCAAAGTGAGATTTCCATGAAAGCTGAGGTCGTTCAACGCTGAGCTGCGCAATAAAAAAACAACACTTGTACCTGAAGCAGCACACGCCAGAACAAGCTCAAGCAGGGGTCTGAGTTCAGCCCCATTTCACCTCAAATTGGGCCCGACCAGTCAAATAACAGCACAATAACTATGATGAAATAATGACAAGTCCACATTTTTTACTTTGTTTTAGTGTAAAAAAAACAAACATTAAATTATGAAAATACTTGGTTTTATAAACTATCCACACAAAAAAGATGTGAATAACCTGTAAAAAAAAAAAAAAAAACGGAATTTCTCTTGAAAATAAGTGGCATTTTAACAACATTAACTCAACAACATTATATAATTCAAGCAAAATAAACCCGTCTATCTTTTATTTTTGCTAAATTCAAGATTATTATTTGTTGTTGTAGTTGCTTAATTCAAGCAATAATAATAATAATAATAATAATAATAATAATAATAATAATAATAATAATAATAATAATAATAATAATAATAATAATGTTTTTGGTCAAATTTCTTGGAATAAAGATTTTCCATTGCTATTAAAAATCAGTTTATATATATATATATATATATATATATATATATATATATTTTTTTTTTTTTTTTTTTTTTTTTTTTTTTTTCCTAAGCACTTTACAAAGCCTCACATTCATTCATTCATTATCTGAACTCGCTTTATCCTCACTAGGGTAGCAGGGGTCACTGGGGGCCTAATCCAGCTACAGTGGGCGAAGGCGGGGTACACCCTGTACGAGACGCCAGTTCATCTCAGGGCTGAACATATATAGACATATATAGACAAACAATCACTGTCACATTCACACCTATGGACAATTTTAGATTAACCAGTTAACCTATCAGTGCATGTGTTTGGATGGTGGGAGGAAACCGGAGTGCCCGGCGAAAACCCACGTGGACACGGGGAGGACATGCAAACTCCACACAGAAAGGTCTGGTACGGGATTCGAACCAGGGTCCTTCTTGCTGTGAGGCACGAGTGTTAACCACTGCACCACCGTGCCGCCCTCACAAAGCCTCACATTTTACACATTTTACATTTTTAAGGTTTAGCACATTTAATGTCTAGTAAAATGTTGAACAGTCTAATTTAAAGTCATTTGATTTAATTTGGCAGCTCTTCTATTGCTTTGGCGGACCACATTTGGGCCCTGGGCCACATGTTTGAGACTAAAGATTTCAGTGTAAACGGTTTAAAGATCAAACCAGTTTACCCAGAAGCCCATGGTGCTCCTGCCCCCCCCACCCCTGACTCTAAATGCAATTTCATCTCAACAGCTCTGAAAGATTAATATAATGGGGGGGGGGACTACCTCAGTGCTCTCAGGAAGCAGAGGAGTCAGCCGAGTGGAATGTGGTCTGGCACTAGAAACACTTTCTTCCCTCGATTTCAAAAGATTTTCTTTCACCGTCCTCCAATTGAGAGTTTCATTTCTGAAATGTGTCGTTTTGGTTAACGGTCATTTGGCGTGCTGTGTTATTTCTCCATGGAGGGCTGTAGCCTGCTAGGGGGTATCTATATCTTCTAATAGAATTACTGCTGTTTCCAAATACTGTTCTGTTTGTCGGCCAATCACTGAGCGTCTGCACAGGCAATACAGGCCAGATGAGAGATAAATTCAACACTGCAGCCAACACGGTCTCACAGAAATTACATTTATGTGCAACTAAACTGTAACTGCTAATATATTCTATTATGAATGCCATGCTAGCAGCGTTGCATAACATGTTGCCCATTGAACGTTCACTATGTACGATGTAAGATCTTTGTGTGTGTGTCCTTTGACATGATGTTGGAGGAGGTCGACGCCCCCTTTCTACTGCCGCTACTTGCAAAAATGTAAATGTTGGTAAGTATGCTCTTGCCTTGGTTATGTTTGTCTGGGAATTCAAAAAGGTATAGATGGATTTTGATGGAATTTTCAAGAAATGTTGATATTGATACTGATAATAATGATTAAGTTTTGGTCATTATTAGGGCTGCAAAATTATGCTGCAAAAATATTGTTGCGATAACGTAGGTTGCAATATTGATAATGCAAAGATGTTTAATGTTTTTTTTTTTTTTTACCCCACTTCATGAACGGTAGAGGGGTATTCCCATTATTCACATTTACGCTTGAGGGTTATAGAAGTTAAACAGAGGTACACAGTTCCAGATGTTGTCAATCACTAGCTTCAGTGAACCTTTGGGTTGCTAACATGCCAGCAGTTTGGACCACCAATGTCTCCGTAATGCCAGAGTTAACCATCGATATTGTTGAGAAATGGGCGTGTCTGTGACTGTCAGTTTTATTGTCAACTCTTCACATGTGCTTTACATACAAAGGAATCGAAATTACGTTCCTCACCCTCCTACGCGTTTCCTTAAAGTGCAGATGCGCAACAGACAAAAAGCTAAGCTAGCTAAGTTGGTGATAATAAATATATTGCAGTGGTTTAAGGTTACTTTCCTAGTGCTGCTAAACTAACCAGGTATAACAAGGCAGGACATTATGTACAGAGCCGACTACTGACATGGGCGAGCAGTGTTGTACCCGAACCAGTTCATTGAACGATCGTTCATGAACGATAGCATATTTTTGACGAACGTGAACGCTTCGTTCATTTTTGCGAAATGAACTGGAAGTTGTGAACGCGGTTATTCTGGCATTTATTGAGCTGCGCTCTTATGTAGTTCATATTTCGTTCTTATCACGTTGTAATTATTGAGTCCTATAAGGAATAACATGGGATCAAAACACAGCATTATCATAAATGTCATTTTTGTTTTATTCTGAACTAATGTCGGCAACATAAAGTTGTGGAATAGCCAATGAGAAGTGTTTTTGGAGGGGGCAGAGAGAGAGAGAGAGAGAGGGGGGGGGGGGTGCAGAGAGTTTTTGAGAGCAGAGAAAAATAGTTAAATGTACAGAATGTGACCGTTCTTGGAAATAAACATTGAAAACTAAGCTCACTGAAACTGATCCTTGTGTTCTAAGAACCTGCAGAGGGAAGTTAACCCTAGGGTAAGGTACTTACTTCGGCCCTGGAGGGGCGGCGTTTTCCCCTGATTTATGACTACAGGATAACGTCAGAAACGGTTAATAATAAGTTTACAATAATAACACAAAAAAAGAACGAAAAAAGAACGAAAAAGTTCATTTTGAGATCCATGAACTTCTATGAATGAACGATGAACTGAACTAATTCATATTGAGTAACTTGAACTGAACTTTGAACTAGTTCCTAATCAAGGTGAACTTTCCCAACACTGTGGGCGAGTATGACGGAACAAAACATGACAACACTGAGTGCATTTGAAGTAGTTGTTGTGAGGTAGTGCAAATATCCATATGGTTATAATATGTGCAAATAGCTTATGCAGTGTCTGAGTTTTTTTTTTTTTTGGGGGGGGGGGTCCAGTCATTCCTAGCCTCCTCCCGCCTGGTGTTGTTCTGGTTGGGGTTAGGAGTGTGTGTGTGTGTGTGTGTGTGTGTGTGTGTGTGTGTGTGTGTGTGTGAGGGGGGGTTATCAAAATAAAGATGACATAAAATTGATGACAAAGATTTTCTGAGACTTGATATAACATGTCACAGCACAGACAGGCGTTCTCAAAGTTATTCATTCCTCAGCCATTTATTTTTTTAGTTTATTTTTTTGTGACTTTTTGATTTTGTGATAAAAAAAAAAAAAGAATGAGTTTCATCCAGTTTCTTTCTGGATGTGAAACACAAGTGAAGAAAAAAACAACACATTATATTTGGAGAAAAACTTTTATTTCTCAAGTATTTTATTAGTTGATTTCCAAAAAAAAACAAAATGATTCCTACCTTAGGTTTATTCAGTCCAAAGTCTTTTCTTAATAGTCGTAGTTTTTGTTCTAGATAATGGTTCCTTTAAGTGTCCACAGTCTGTCTTCTGTCTTCTCTGTACTTCTGGTCCACTCTTCCTGGACCAAAGTGTCCAGCTGTATCTGTTTTTGGATGATGTCCGACCATCGCTCTGGCTCCTCAACACATTCTCTAGATCAGGGGTTTCAAACATGCGGCCCGGGGACCAAATGCGGACCGTCAAATGTTCTAATGCGGCCGGGGATGAATTTCTAAAGTACAAAAGTTCCACAGTCAAGGCTGTAGAACTGATTTTAGTTCAGGTTCCACATATATGATCCCAATATGAGCTATGGTAAAATAATAGCACAATAACAAATTAAAAAAAAAAAATAAAAATGACTCCATATTTTTTTCTCGGTTTCATACAAAGGAAATACATTATACCAATAAATCATAAATCATTTTATTTGTTTTAGAGCAAAAATAACACTTAAGTTCTGAAAATACTGACATTTGCAAACTATCCTGTAACAATTAAATGTCAATAATCAATAATAATAATAGATTCAGAATATTTATTGTCATTGTTGTAAAAGAACAATGAAACTTTGTTGGAGCATCCATACCTAAAATTCACGCAATAAAAACAGTAAAACAATAAAAATAAATGAAATAAATACCCATAAATAACCTAAAACCCATAAATAACTCAATGTAAAAATTTGTACCACAGAAAAAGAACCACAGAAACTTGACAGCAGCATATGTTAATGTGTAAAGTGCAATAATAATAATAATAATAATTAATAATAATAATAATATGTATGATGATGATGATAATAATATGAACAGTAAGAGAAAGTTTCTGTTTCTCTTACTGTTCGTATGTGATGTAAATGATAAGTTGAAGCATAATATTGTTCAAATTACACCGATTTCTTTTTAAAAATGTATTTATTTCAGGTTATTCACATCTTTTTTTGTTTGGATAGTTTATAAAAGTAAGTATTTTCATAATTTATTGTTTGTGTTTTGTTTGTTTTTTTACACTAAAACACAGACAAAAATTTGGAGTTGTCATTATTTGTAGTTTATTATGTTATTATTTAACTACTTCGGCACAATGGAGAGCAAATCAAGTTGAATGTGACCCCTGAAGAAAATGACTTTAAGACCCCTGCTCTATATGGTTTAGCTCAGGACGTGGACTGGGTCATGTCCTTGAACCTTTGGTGGTCTACTTGGGGTTAGTGTTCTTCTGGGATGTCCAATCAGGACCAATCTGGAGTTTCTCTGCACTTTCATATTGTCATCCAGGGTGTTCAGGTACTTTTAGTGGTTTGCAAAAAAATATATTAGAAGGAACTGGGGAACGACAGAACCAGGAACAAAGGATTACAATTATAATTATATACAATGGTTAAAATAAGGCACAAGCTACAACCAAAAGAAGCACATATGGACAAAAGAATAGAATACCATATTTTCACACTATTATTATATTTCATATATAAGGCACACTGGAATATGAGGCGCATTAAGTGAAGTCAAAACCATGACATAAAAAGTAAGAATCATGAAATAAAAGGTAAAATTCATGAGATAAGGGTTAGGGTTAACCTAACCCTAACCCTATGAGATAAAGTCAAATTTATGAGATTAAACGTCAAAATTATGAGATAAAAAGTCAGAGTTATGAGATAAAAAGTCAGAGTTATGAGATAAAATGTCAGAATCATGTGATAAAAAGCCAAAATTATGAGATAAAGTCAAATTTATGAGATGATAAAGTCAAATTTCTGAGATAAAACGTCAAAATTATGAGATCAAAAAATCAAAATTATGAGATTAAAAAGTCAAAATTATGAGATAAAGTCAAATTTATGAGATGATAATGTCAAATTTATGAGATGATAATGTCAAATTTATGGGATGAAAAGGCAAAATTATGAGATAAAAAGTCAGAATTATGAGATAAAATGTCAAAATCATGAGATAAAAAGTCAGAATCATGGGATAAAAAGTCAATATATGAAATAAAAAATGAAAATTCCATGTCACTAAACACAACCAGAATTAATCCATATATAAGGCGCTGTGGATTATAAAACACATTGTAATTTTTGGAGAAAATTTTCACACTTAAGTCTTTTAAGTGCACCTTATATTCTGGAAAATACAGTAAATGAAGTGATTACAGATGACAGAATGGTGGAATAAATAATCTGAATGTAGTGCTGTGGAGTGGAGTATACCCACGCATGTTTGTTTGTTTCCTTTTCCTTATTTTTAGTGACTATGTATTAATAAAATTGCAGTAACTGAAACACAACTATATTATCTAACCTTAAAAAAAAATCATGTAGCATTTATTTAGAAAATTCACTCTGTTGCAGCAGATAAATGAGAACCACTGCTGATGTGTGGGTTTATTGTGGGTATTATCTGGGCTGCTGTTGTGATGTTCGGTGGATGTTTTCTTTTCTTGTATTCCTCATTCAATAGATCATATTTATTTTCTTTACCCTTTTTTTTTCCATCTTTGTGCCATGTTTGCTCAGTTCTCATTCTGGATGTTGATGCTATTGTGGTTGTTATAGTTTGTAATGTTGATATTTTCTCATGAGGCTTTTCCACATCTCCTTCTTCCATGTCAGGTTCAGCATCGAAATGTAGTTCAACAAAAGTCATAAAATAAATACAGTTGAATATAAAGGGGAGTCTCATCTATGTTATGAAGTTTCCTTTGGTTAGAGTAGCAAAAGGCAGTCAAACAAGACAGGTAAAAAAATAAATAAATAAAAAACACAATAGCAAATTAAATATTTATTTTATGCATTTCTTTTTTATTTAAATTTAATTAAACCAGGAAATAACCCAGTGAGATTAACACTTTGATGCATGAATTATAAGAACCTTAGTCATACTAGTGTAAATGTAAAATTAGATTATTTTTAACCAACAGGTGCAGTGTTTACAACAGTTTTTTTCTTTACCTGTAAAGTAGATATACAAACACTGCACCTGTTGGTTAAAAATAATCTAATTTTACATTTATCTTTGGAAGACAATAGTATGAACCTTTACAATACATTAACAAATTAACAATTTATTAATACATAATGAACAACCCATTTATAAATGGGTAATAAATGGTTAATACATAATGAACAACCATTTATAAATGGGTAATAAATGGTTAATACATAATGAACAACCATTTATAAATGGGTAATAAATGGTTAATACATAGTCAATTGTGTGTAGGTATTATAAATTGTTACCATTTATGTTATTCATGTGTTACTTTATTATGTATGTAATCACAGACAGACTTACAGATTCATGATACTTAGGCTACGAAACAGGTTTAACAAATTTGATGGAAAAATTGGCTTATTTAACCGATGTACGTATGCTAGTCCAAATGCTAACTGCGCTCTCTTATTCCATCCAAACCACTTATCTCTTTCCATTCTGGCAATGCAAAGGAAATCGCAGATCCTTCAAATGGGAAATAACATCGCAATGAAATAAAGATGCCGATTATATCCTGCCACAGGCATCGTGTTTTATAATTGGATTTGCAATTTAACTGCATACGAGTATAATTTCTGAGCAGCGGGATCGCAGCAGCCATATGTAGTCATCTGTACGTCTGTTTAACTTCTATGGCTCCATTATGTTGTTATTACTACAGCGGGATTATTTCCTTCTACAGTGTCTCAGTTAATTTACATACAAAAGAACCAGTCCCCCCGAGGAGCAACAGCAACAAGCTGTTATTCTTTTTTTTACAAGCAGGAGTGTAACATTAACTCTCCTCAGAACCTTTTACAGCCCAGAACCCTTTCCTTTCACACTTCATATATGTGCTATTATTTGTTGTATCGCAACACAAACAACAAAAGCTCAAATCCAATTTCATATGTGTCTATCACAGTCATAAAATTTCCACCGGCACTGCTGGCGCCTCCTAAATTTGCAACGGCAGTAGGTCATGGGAACGCACAGGGAAGGAGAGTCCAAGGAGAGTCACCGGGGGACAGACGAGGCGGCTTCATGTTGGTGTTTCTAGGCCAATGATGCATGACCTCTCTTTCACACCCTGCTGATTGTTTACTGGGTTTACATGCACATACTTGAGCACTGATGATCCCGTCTGCCACACCAAGTACTTTCACTGCCCTCCAGTGGCTCTCTAATAATAGTACGTCTATGTGTCACACACCCACACACATATATACACACACACACACACAGCATGCCACCGCCCTAACCAATTCCATCAGTGCTTGCTTGCACAAATGTTCCTAGAGCTGAAATGACAGGATCCGCAGAGAAGATCTAATAAATGTTTACTTACTCTACTGCTATCATCATTTCAGTTTATCTCATTTGGTGTCCCTAAGGCACTACATAAATTACTTTGAATGCAATTATGGAAGTAACCAATTACAGTCCTTGTAATTTCATCGCACAGTGTACAAATAAGCAGCACAACCCTCCATTTATTACTCGAAACCTTATTTTTTAAGACCCAATTGAATGGTGGGGAGAGATCTCAGCAAAGCAAAACCAGATGTGGTTCGTAGGGTTTTGTTTTTTTTTTTTTTTTTTTTTTTTTTTTTACTCCCAGCCAAACCATGAGGAATGTATACTTTTTTTCTTCTTCTTCTTCTTCTTCGCTTTTTTTTGTGTGTGTGTGTGTGTTGGTGTGTGAGAGTCAGTGTGGTGAGGACAGGGTCGAGGGGTTGAGGAGTTCATTATTGTGATGGGTCGACACGAGGAGCAGCTGAGTCGTGAGGTCACACGCGGCGCTCTGTGCGATCGGCGGCGAACGGCCCAGGCTGAGGGTGTGTGTGTGTGTGTTTGTGTGGGAGTGTAGTGTGGGGGTGGGGGTGGGAGGGGGGATCGGCCAGGCAGCAGGGGGCGTTATTGTGTTGCCAGACTGACACTCAGAACACAGGAGTCCTCTATCATCTCTGGCCTCTTACTCTGCCCCCTGTATCATGGCCAATCAGATTTGAGACGGGGATTGAAAATAACACTACACACTGGCGGAGATGACTGGCTCGGTGTTCTTTGAAGCTTGTTTGTTCTAATTTGGCATCTGAATTACACTGGGATTTTCAATTTGGCTACAAAGGAATTGAGCTAAGCTTCCTGTCTCTGGACAAAGAACAGACAATCCTGCAGGAAAGTTCTTTTAGGTCAACTAAACCATATCCTCTACACATCTATAAATAGGGAAATCATGTGAAACATTGACTAAATACACCATTTGATTTAATGATGGCGGTTACACACACACACACACACACACACACACATACACATAGGCAGTCAAATCCAACCTATAAATGCAGCTGAGGCTGAACATTTTACTTTAGTTGCCAAAACAAGATTATCTGGTTAGGAGTTCAAATCGCCAACCCGGTGATTAAAAGATCTATTCAACATTTCCAACAGAGGCTGGAGTTGCCACAGTTTGAAAACACGCAATTTCATTTCAAAAGACTTTTCAGCTCAGCCTCAAACCGTTGACAGATTCGTCTAATGGTACGTTCTGTTTTTCAATCTCAAACGTAAAGGTTTCACACATTCTGTTTGTGTGCTTTCTTTGTTCCACTCTGCCCCTGTTTGAGATTTAGTTGACCTTCTTATTATAGGCATGTTGTGCGGTGCGTTCTGGAAAATGTCAAGGCCCTCCCCTTCACTGATGTAAGAATTACCAGGTGTTGACCCAGAATCCATTATCTCCTATTAGAGCCTGTCTTTCTTTTCTCTTTGGAGAGCATGTGTATGCGTGCAAGCACTTTGGGTGATGGTTTTTGTCAGTACACTCCAAAATGAAAAGAAGATGTATGTTTTATTTATACTGCATATAATGTTTCCATCTATTTAGATTAATAAAATTCCAACTAATGTCGCCCATATTTGTCAGTCAACCGAAACAGCTTAGAATGAGGCAGCACTAATAACCCCCCAACTATAAAAAAAATATGAGGTTTATTTTACAAATATGAACGATTAAATTACATTTATTGATTTCTTGGAAGCACTATAACACCAAATATACACATAACAAATACCAGATGAAAAAGGAAAACAGTATTGAAAAAACAATTGTATATTGCAAAGTACTAGTCGAAACTAGAAGCAACACGGTAGTAATAACAATGTAATAACATAATAACAACATAGTAATAATAATAATAATAATAATAACCAGTGGTTCCAGGTATGACAGACCCCACCCCTTTACCATATTGTAGTTTATTTTGGCATTGTTCCAGCTCATGTCATCATGTCTACTTGTGATCGTGTCAATATATCAGTTGATTTTTTTTATTAAATAGAACCTTACAGTGGAAATACAGTGCACAATCTATGTTTATGTTTATATTAAAGGTAGGGTAGGAGATCTTGGAAAACGGTTCCTGTCGGCTAAATTTTGAAATTACAGTATACACACCTATGCCTCTTCGTAAGCCCACCCCTCGAAACCACGCCTCCTGCTGTCTGGAGCGATCATTCACGAACACTTACTGTCAATGATCATCTTAAATAACAAAAGAATAAACATTTGTCAGTTTGTGTCACATGAAGCTTAGCTAACAAAAGGTTTAGAAGCATGAAATAAACACCATGGGAAAACTAAGGCATAAGGACAATAGTTTATGTTGTTACAGCAGCAGTTTACACACAGTGTTGGTAACTTAGCGAAACCTGTTGGAATATTATCTTTGGTCAATATCTGACATTTTCTCACTAACGATGGTGAATACCATATTAGTATGTCCAAATATTATAGAATCATAATAGTATCATCTTACCTATCGAGTATGAATTCAACCTATAGATTTGCTGCTAAAGACATTGGAATATAAGTAACAAGGAAAAATATATCAAAAATGTTTAACTTTGACTTACTTATCCCAAAATTAAAAAATTACATTCTGCATATATTCTGGGTAACTGGCAATCTATAAACCATAGTGGAACTGTATTAATTGAAGCTCACTACTAGAGTGTTAAGAAACACAGTATAGTTTGTATAGATCAATAATCACATAACTTATAGTAACATAACAGTAATATTAGTTATTATTATTATTATTATTATTATTAATAATAATAACAACAGAGCTAATTATGTTGTGTGTGTATATATATATATATATATATATATATATATATATATATATATATATATATATATATATATATATATATATAATTTTATTTTATTTTATTTTTTTACACGAAAACAAGGTGGGCCACTGAGTCATTAGCATCCCTACCACCAGTCTAGCAAGATTTCTGGGGGAAACCCTATATATGTGTGTGTGTGTGTGTGTGTGTGTGTATAATCACAGGATACAAGTTATAAGGTTATAAGGTACCAACAGTAATAGTAGTCATAATATTAATAATAATGATGTTGTATGTATATAATATATGTGTGTATGTATTTAAAGTTTAATAATCAGAGGATAATGTTATAAAGTAATAGTACTTGTAATAATAATAATAATAATAAAGGAAGGATTAGTCAACAGTTAATACAATTTGTCTTTATAGTTCTTTTAATCTTTTTGATTGAAGAATTTTGAATATGAATAGAAAATATCTATGAACATAAATGATAATAAAAGACAATGATGCATTTCTTCAGGTGTCATTCCCAGAGTGGCTCTTCTGCTGATTTGTGTCCAAATGTTTGATATGAAATCCATCTCAGAACCGTTTCAATCTAATGGAGTCCCCCCCCTCTCCCCCTCCCCGAAAGAATTTTCCTTTTTGCACCTGGTGTCTGTCAAGCGCAGCCAACACAAAAGGCCAGTTGAGGCGTATCCTTTAAGAGGGTCATGTGTTCAGATTTCCTTTCACTTTTTTCTCCCCTTGAACTTCTAAAGGATGTGCGTGAGCTTAAACGCCTCGGCCACAGAGGGGTCACAACATCAAAACCGTCCTCCTGTTCTACACATTCAACTGAGCATTCAAGCAAAGGCTTTTTGTGTTTCCTGTCTGTGTTTGTCTTCACTTTCTTCCTCTAACTGGTCCATTTAAATGTTTCCGATGACGTGTTCGTCATCTCTGCGTGTATGACAGTCAGTCACACAAATACAGTGTGAGAAGACGTGTTGATTAAAGGAACGTCTGTGCTCTGCCTACAATTAATATTCACACCAGCTCTGCTCAACTATGGGCTGCTGATGCCTCTCCTCCTCCTCCTCCATTCCTCTCCTTCTTCTGCTCCTTCTACCTCTCCTTCTTTTTCTTCCTCTTCTCTTCTTCCTCCTATTTCTCCATTCCTCTCCTTCCCCTTCCTCTCCCTCTCCTCCTTATTATTCCTCTTCTTCTCCTCCTTCTACCTTTCCTTCTTCTTCTTCCTCTTCTCCTCACTGTCCTTCTTTCTTTTCTGCTCTTCCTCTCCTTTCTTCCTTTCCTCCTCCTCCTCCTCCTCCTCCTCCTCCATTCCTCTCCTTCTTCTTCTTCTCCTCCTTCTTCCCCTTCTTCTCCTTCTTCTTCTCTTTCTTCTTCCTCTCCTGTCCCTCATGCTCCCTCTCCTTCGTTTTCTTCCTCTTCTCCTCTTCCTCCTCCTCCATTCCTCTCCTTCTTCTTCTTCTTCTCCTCCTCCTTCCCCTTATTCTCCTTCTTGTTCTCTTTCTTCTTCCTCTCCTCCCCCTTACTATCCCTCTCCTTCGTTTTCTTCCTCTTCTCCTCTTCCTCCTCCTTCTTCCTCTTCTCCCTCTCCTTCTCTTTCTTCTCCTCCTTTCTCCCTTTCTTCTTCTCAATAAATCTCATTCTTCTTTTCAATAAATTAAACAGGACTAAACATGAAGTGAACATGGCCTTATTAAAACATCAACCAAATGACCATATTTGGACATGTTGGTGGAGCTGGGAAACTGACAATACAATACAATACAATACAATACAATACAATACAATACAATACAATGGGCTTTAGTGTCATTGAAGCTGTTCTGCAGTGAAACTACACATGCAGTGATGGGTAAAGTTCTGCAGAGACAAAAGTAATGGTATAATAAACCCTCTGTACATGTTAATTATCAAATACAATACAGCGGTCTGCCTCAAAAACAGTTTTTTCAATGACAAGATGCACAGAAAACTATCTTCTTAATAGTGCAATCATTTATACTCAGACCACATGTGCGTTTCCTACAAATGTCAAAATAATCCAAATGAGATGAGAGCGAAACCCCCCCAAAAAACATCTATAGAGTGATGTTCAGGTTTTGTGAAATCACAATCGTACAATTAAAGACACTTCTTCATTTGCTTTGTTTTGTTGTTTTTTTTCCTGAGGCTCAACATATGATGCTTTTATCTGCACGGTTTCACGTTTGCATCTCCATTACATCAGGTTCTGTAAAATAAAATCTGTAGATCACAAGGAAAATCAGGCAAATAAACACCAGCGTAAGTCATCATTAGAGATGCACAATATATTGTTTTAGCATCGTCATCACAATATACGTGTTCGCAATAGTTACATGACAGGTCACATGACAGGTCACATGACAGGTCACATGACAGGTCCTGTTAATGGAGGAGACAAATGAGAGCATCATTTTTTCATCTAATTTCAATAGAAACACTGAGCACATCACAATTATTCTGAACTGGAGTGAGTCACTGGTAATAAGGCCGAAAAATGAGAAACCAACAAGAGAAAATCACCCAAAACCAACAAGAGAACATCACACAAAACCAACAAGAGAACATCACACAAAACCAACAAGAGAAAATCACCCAAAACCTACAAGAGAAAATCAACCAAAACCAACAAGAGAAAATCACCCAAAACCTACAAGAGAAAATCACACAAAACCAACAAGAGAAAATCAACCAAAACCAACAAGAGAAAATCACCCAAAACCAACAAGAGAAAATCACCCAAAATTACCAACAAGAGAAAACCACACAAAACCAACAAGAGAAAATCACACAAAACCAACAAGAGAAAATCACCCAAAACCAACAAGAGAAAATCACACAAAATTACCAACAAGAGAAAACCACACAAAACCGACAAGAGAAAATCACACAAAAACAACAAGAGAAAATCACCCAAAACCAAGGCTCAGTGCTTGAAAGAAAAGCAACATCAATTATGTTGAATTATTAATTTTTATTTCCTTATTTTCTTTATTTTTTTTATCTATTTCTTTATTTTAATTTCTTTATTTTTCATTTATTATTATTTTATTTATTTATCTATTTTTATTTTCAAATTAGTTTTTTATTAATTTTTCATTTACTTTATATATATATATATATATATATATATATATATATATATATATATATATATATATATATATTTATAATTATATTCAATTGTTTCAGCTACAAGAAGGATAACACTGTAACATATGTTCTGTGTTGACCACTGAACAACAGCTGTTATTTACTACTGAGTATTTTTTCATTTGTCAATATTTATCCTCCTCAAGTTCATCTTATTTACATTAAACAATTATCTTGATTGGAAACTGTTTTCATATATATTAATTTATTCATAATCAATTTTACTTCATGGAATGTAATTTACCATGGACAGAATTTTTAAGTAAAACTGTGAAACTTTTGTTTTGTTTTTTAGGACAAAAATGCATTAGTGGTTCTCAGAAGGACATCGTATCATATGTAAATGCTGCCTAATAATGTGCAGCCCTAGTGCTCATGAGCCTTTGTGTGTGCAGTTTGAATGTTCCTCCCAGCGTCTACACATGCCTCTCAGTAGGTTAATAGGTCACTCTGTAGGTGAAGGTGTGAATATGACACTGAACGGTCGTTTGTCTGAATGTCATGACCCGGTGACACGTCCAGGCTGTAGCTCACCTCCACCTGTTCAGACATTTAAAGCCTTTGACTGTCGTGTGTGGAGAAAACAAATGACTTTCCCTGTACGATGAAGATCACACTGAACGCTGAGAGAATATTAAAATTGTGAACCATAAGAATGAAAGCCCATCTGCAACCTTTTAATAAAAATATATGGAATAAAGTGTATTTAAAACACAATATCAGAAGATTTTTGATGCAGTTTTTGTTCAAGATCAGACTGTTAATTACAGTGTAAGAACAAGAAGGTAAACATGTTAGTGCAGATCAGATTTTAAGAACAGAGCAGTTACAGTATTGATATGAACTGACTTATATGGAACTAAGGGCGTATTCACATAGTAAAGTCCGGACCAAGGTTCGGACCAGAACCTTTTTTTGCCTTTTCACACTGTACTTATAATCCAGACTTTATTTACAGTCTTCATTCACACTGTATTGAATCAAATGGACCAACGGACTTTAGAACGTCATGTCGTCAATGCGTGTACAGCGTGCGTTTCTCTATACTCGACCCTGATTGGTTAGTAGATGAGCGCGCTACACTGTTGTAGGAAATGCTCCCAGATAATGGACCCAGCTACTAGTTTTACTAGTACTACTAATTTTTGCCCTATTTTGTCAATGTTGCCAACTCTCGTACCAGTGTTCCCACCAGCGGCTTGTCTCCAATTCAGTCTTTATAGTATCATCCGACCAAATTTCAATTAAATACCTGGTTTCCTCGTCTCCCCATGTATTCCTGCGACTCATGCTTGGACGTTGACTAGATTCCGCGCACGTGACTGTGACGTAATTGGTCCGATAGTCCGGACTTTCCTAAACAGACCTTTCACACTGTGCACCAGCGAACCTTGGTCCGGACCGAGACTACCTCCTCAGCTCGGACCAAAGACTCGGTGTTTAGTCTGGACCAAGGTTCGGGGGAGGTTTCACACTTGTCAATAAGGTTCGAACTTTCCTGGAAAGTCCGAAAGTCTGGATTTTCTGAGTGCAGTGTGAATACGCCCTAAAACAACTAAAACCCATGAATATACAAGAGAACGACTGTAGAAGAACTGTCCACTGGTGGAGTGACCAGGATGCATCAAATATTTCATTAATAATAATTAATAATTAATCACAATATGGAGAAGATGTAGAAGGAAAGTCATTATATATGAGTGTGTCCTTCCTGCATTTGCGATATCATCATCATCATCATCAAACCTAGCTTAAGTAAAAGTGCTTAATGTTGTACGAGATGACCCTGTTTCCACGGTAACTGCAGAACCTATGGATGTGTGGTTGGGTCATATCTGATGACCATGAAAAAGGCTGTTGCACCTTTTCCCTCTGTCACCAAAGGTCTGTTGTTAGTGTGGTTTTAACCAGTGGGAAAGTAACTAAGTAAAAGTACTTCATTACTGTACTTAAGTAGATTTGTTAGGTATCTGTAATTTACTTATTTTCCTAGAAAATTTTTACTTTTACTCCCTACATTTTGGCATAAATATCTGTACTTTATACTCTTTACATTAGAATAGACTTCTTACTTTTTCAAACTAAACAGTGAAAAACAAGTGGCATCCGAGGTTAAATCCATTGTGAGTTTTTATATCATAATTCAGATTTTTAGCTCATGATTGGGTCTTTTTAGCTCATAACTTCAACTCTTTTTCTCATAACTCATAACTCTTATCTCATATGTATGACTGTATAATCATAATTTTGACGTTTTATCTCAAAATGTTGACTTTTTATCTCATAATTATGGATTTTTAAAATCTTGCATGTGACCTTTTTATGTCATAATGATGACGTTTCATCCAAATTGTGACCATTTTTCCTAAATTTCTTGTCCATACCCACAAAAGTCAGTAACTGTGACCTGATCAATCACATTATCAACACAGTAACTCACTTTTAAGGGCTTTATTTTTTGGATACTTTTGACACTTTTCTGTGTTTTTTCCTGGTTAAATAAGATTTATTTCATCCATGGCAAAGAAATGCAGTTTTATTTTTTACTTTATTACAGTTGCAAAGTTGTAATTTTTTTTTTACTTTAAGTAAAGGAGATGGATCAGTACTCCTCCTTTTATCAGAGTATTTTTTTACAAAAGTAGCAGTACTTCTACTTTAAGTACATAATATGAGTACTTCGACCACCTCTGGTCTTAAAACCATTTTCTGTTTTTTCGATCTCGTGTCAAAATAGGCAAAAATAAGTTAAATAACTGTTACATAATGCAAAATCCTGCATCGACTTAGTGATCATTTCTCATCCCGTGGTGGATCTTAAAATGAGCAGCGTCTTTATACTTACTTCATTAACTGTGTGTGTAACCTTTCACAGTAATTGCCCTTAAACAAGTGAGAACAAGTGACATTAATGAGACGGGGTCATGCTTCAACACTGGCTCTGTGTTCATCTGCCTCTCCTTCCTCTTTTCAGCTAATTGTTGTCATAGCTGTTCTCATCATTACCATCCTCATTATCCCAATCAGCACCTGTAATCACCATCATCATCATCATCATCACCACCTCAGCCACCGAGGTCTAATTATCATCATAAGAGTAATCGTCATGACTTTGTTATTAGCATCAGTATCTGCTTAATGGAAGTTTGAGCTTCAACTTCATAATCTCTATCAGCAACAGCAGCTTCAAAATATAGATATATATATATATATATTATTCAATGAGTTTAGACTCACGTGGATGATCATGGAGCCAGTCTTGCAATTAGCGATTGAAAGTAAGCAAATAGAAGATAATGTTCTGTCATTAGCTTCAGTAATTGGGGAGGTTTCCTTGTGATTTAACTGTGCAGAACTGATTTAAAATGCGCAGAAACGACAAATATCTGGCTGTTTTCCAGAGTAGCTTTTATTTTTCCCAGCTCCTTCGCTTCCAGCTGAGAAGCCGCTTGTCAAATAACCTGGCCCAGATAAGATTGAGCGCATGTTTGTCAACTCCAATTTGACTCGTGATGGTAGATGCCGCCTTTAAAAACATTATCGTCTCACTCGACTTTCCCCCATTGTGTTCTGCGGTATCACTTATGTATTTATAGCAGCCCTGCAGCCAGTAGGAGCGCCAGGTTTTTTTTTTTTCACTTGGTTTATGATTCCGACATATGCTGTTCAGACATGTTACTATTTTCTGCCTAGGAACTGGATGTGTGCATTAAGAGATTCCAACATTCCTTGCAATCCTCCCGTTTTTCCCTCCTCCGCTTTTATGGAGTCGGCCTTCCTGTTCTTTTTTCGAGCTTTTTCGGCCCAGACTCAGGTCAGAGAGATGGATGTTGTGTAATGAGTGTAATTGCGCTAATCCTTCCGTTTTCACAGCACTTTAATTTGTTCATGCTGTTACCTAATCTTTATTGGGCCATAATTTGTATTCTGTATATGATTACATTTCCTCTTCCAGTGGTTTGGCAATTATGGGGCTTGTGTTCTCATGCTGGCTTGTGCAATACTTGTTGTTCGACTTGTAAATAATAACATGAATGTGAAAACCTGTGCGGGGAAGGGAAGCCATGTTAACAAGAAAACGTGGTTCATCCAGATGTTCCTTTTTTTATATTTTTTTTTTTTGGGGGGGGGGGTTTGCTGTGAGGCTATAAACCTCAGCTGACGTGACTTGGACGTTTAATTGAGTCATGACTTTCAATTATTTCGGTGCCTGCTTGTCTAAGGCGCTCCAACATTTCGCTGATTTTTCACTTGTCAGCGTTCGTGTTCAACAGGCTGGCAGAAGGAATATTAGGTATGTAATTTAGCGGTTAGTGGACTTGTTCGTCTCCTTCTCCTTCTTCTAGAACAGGAGTGTCAAACTCATTTTCGTTCAGGGGCCACATTCAACCCAATATGATCTAAACTGGGCCAGACCAGTCAACTCATATAAATAATAACATAAGCACTTATAAATAATAATATTATATATAATATAATAATAATAATAATAATAATAATAATAATAATAATAATAATAATAATAATAATAATAATAATAATAATAATAATAATGATGATAATGATGATGATGATGATGATGATAACAATAATAATAATGATAATAAGAATAATAAGAATAATGCTAATAATAATGATGATAATGATAATGATAATAACAATAATAATAATAATAATAATAATAATAATAATAATAATAATAATAATAATAATAATAATAATGATGATGATGATGATGATGATAACAATAATAATAATAATAATAATAATAATAATAATAATAATAACAATAATAATGATAATGATAATGATAATGATAATAATGACAATAATAATAATAATAATAATTTTCAAAATAAAACCAAAACTACAACGACAAAACAACTCGTTTCTTCATTATTTGTTTCTAAAACCAAAATGAAAAAATGGATAATGATCGGTTTTTTTTCATTTTTCATTTTTGTGTTTAAATGAATAATGGAAAAAAACGGATAACGGCCATTTCCTGTTTTATCTAATTTTGACCTGAAGCCAGTTGAGTAAACCAGAAATGATCGTAACCCGCAGTGACAAAGATAAAAAACTATGTCATATTTTGGGAAACTAAGAGGGTCACCCTAAGACCTGAAGATATGACCATGGAGAAAATTAGTGTCATATTCCAGGTATGTTCTTTTTATAATAACACACACAAATATTTATATGACAAGTGTATATCTTACATATGTATACAACTTGTACTTACCTTATGTATTGATAACAGTTTCCAGTTCTGCATCTGACATATGTCATTTACACTGAGTTGGTGTCGAGCACAGAATCTTCTCACCAATATTTCTGATGATCTCTGAATATGCAGCATCTTAGAAAAAACAGCTGTTTAACCATAACCATAATAATCTTCAAGTCCTGTGGACATGTTTCTTTTGGTTGTTAAGAAACATTTCTGGTTTATTCAACTGGCTTCAGGTCAAAATTGGATAAAATGGAAAATGTCCGTTATCCATTTTTTTCCATTTTTTATTTAAACACAAAAATTAAAAATGGATCGTTATCCCTTTTTTTTTCCATTATTCATTTAAAGACAAACAAAAATGGAAAAAATTGATCATTATGTTCTCTTTTCATTTTGGTTTTGGAAACAAATAATTAAGAAAAAAGTTGTTTTTTCATCGTCTTATTTTCTGTTTCATTTTGAAAAACGAATGAATGAACGAATGATACAAAGATTATCTGAGCTTTTCATAAAACATTGTTTACTGTCAAAGATGACCTGCTTGTTTTTACACACTGCCCCTCTGGCTAAACATGTTCAATCTATTTACAACAACAGAGCACTTTATTTATTATATGCGTGTGAATAATTAAAAATGTAAATACATGTAGTTGTAAAAATCTGTGTCATGTCAGTGATGCCAGGGTGGATGCTTTTAGGTTTTCACTTATTTATTTTCAGAGTTTTCCAGAAATCTCTGTCACAATTTTTCCAGATAAGCTCCGCTGTACATCGTGTCTTTTCTCTTTTCACCCTCCTTCATCAGATAAGAGACTCTCAGATTTGTAAACAAAGCTTGGATGGTGTCGGTCCCAATGATGCACACGGACGTCTTTGAGCTCAGCTGTCCGTAACGCGGCTAAAATATTTTGCAGCGACAGCCAGACTCCTGCAGGATCTAGTTTTTGGTTAGTCAATACCTTTGCTGCACTATCACGAGGACGCCAGAGCAGCAGCGAGGGTGTAGTAGATGTGCCCTGTTAGACTCATTATCATCAGAGGCACATTTTTCCCCAGCCACACTGGCTTCTGGACCGCTAATCTACTCCATCTGATTCTCTGACTCCTCATTTCCCTACTGATTCTCAGAGGAAAGTCCCTCTACCGCTATCTGCAAGGTCTAATTTAGCTGTCTTTGCTCTGACCGATCTGTGTTCACATGCGAGCAGATCAGGAGAAGTGACTGGAATTTCATATATGAACCAGTATCAGGAAAGTTAGTCCCAAACTTTAACACTGGTCCACAAGTAAAGTGCAACTGGAATAAAACTAATGAAAACTGCAAGCAGTCTCAAAGACCTTCGCCATTCCTCGCGACCGCCTCCCCACGCTATGTCCGAGTCAAATTTGAGCCAAATCAGTGTTTTTATGCCCGCTCTACAGCCATTTTACTAAAGGCGATTTTGTAGGGGGCGCTGTAGAGCAAAGCCGCAATTCCTATTGATAAACTGGTGTAGGACCGATCCATGTTCGTATGTCCGAACTACAGCCATTTTACTAACAGTGTATTTGGCGAATCTGTAGGGGGTGCTATAATGCGAAATAATAATTTCCAATGACAGCAAAAACGATGACTCCAAATTTTTTTAAATTTCAATCCAAAATGGAGGACTTCCTGTTGGTTTATGGGCGTGGTCATTATAAGGTTTTTTGTTCATCATCATATGACGAACATGTGTACCGATTTTTATAGCTCTAACTTCACAAGGGCGTGATCTGGCCTAATAAACTATTTCACCTTTTCGAGGTGGCGCTGTAGACACATTTCTTTACCGACTTTTACAAAACCTATTTTTCAAACTTCTGAAGTGTGTGCAAAATTTAGTGAGTTTTCGTGCATGTTCAGGGGGTCAAATTAGAGGTCAAAGGGCTGAATCAGATCAAATTGCAAGCAGTATCAATAGGCCTTGCGCCCGACGTGGTACGCGGCAAAGGCCTAATGAAATGTTCCCACATGTGTGTTAATAGCTACTTTTCCATTACCCTTGGAAATTCATGAAATATAAATTAATTAATGTAATATTGGTTTCAGATCTACTTCAAAACACTGTCTGGACATTATGATCCATTCACTTTAGAAGTTCTTTCTAGTGGAATATTTACAAATATATATACATATACATAAACCATCAAATATGTGGGATAACACACCATCATATATATTAAAAACATGAAATAACCAGCACTAAAGTCATTTGTTTTCTGATTCATCTTATTAAAGTATGTAAGATTTAACACATATGTGACCCACCACCACGAAACCAGGCATATGTGTCTGGAAATCAAAACTGAGTTATCTGAGTAGCTTGGTAGAGTGGAAACTAAGGTTTAAGATGGTGAAAAAATTATGTTTCTATCACAAGTAGAACCAAAGTTATGGTCATTTTAATATCCACATTTGGACACATTTTGCAATTTTAGAAATTGTCCGTCAAAGTTTTGGACTGTTTTGGGGTAGGAAGTCCTTAGCAACGCATAATTATTTGTATCCGATTGACACAAATTATTCACAGATGTTAAAGGACACTCTGATGGACATGTCAAAGAAGTTTTATATATTATAATAGAAGTGCGACGTATTATAATCATTTGGCTTACACCATTGGACAGAACATTTAATATAGACTTTTACCTCGTACCAAACACTTGGGTGTTTACCCACGGAACGGAGATCATTTTGTTCGGTGAAAAGAGATGGAATTCGGCTTTGTCTTTGCTCAGCAATCCCTGAACTTTTGTCGCCGCTTTTGTCGCCGCTTAAATAATTGACTCAATAAACACCTTTATTGATTGAATTTCAATGTAATTACCACAGGAACTGAAAATAGAGGTGTTAAGGTACCGTTTTTTGATAAAATGTAAATACAAATAAAGAATCACCTTCCAGCCTAAATTTGGCTGTAGCTCTGAACGGGTGCGACTTATACTTGATTTCGTGCTGAGCAGTCACATATAATGTCTGAAGCAAATACTTTCTAAAAAAAATTGCAGACCAGTGTAATAAGATAAGATAAGATAGACTTTATTGATCCCACAATGAGGAAATTCACAGTAGCCAGCGATATACAGAAATATAGGGACAGCAAAGAAAAGAAACATATAGATAATACTGTAAATAATATATGTACACAAGCACAGATATAGAGAAAAAGACTATATGCTACGTACAATATACAGAATATACAGGAGTGAAAACTATATACAGAAGGGATAATGTAATGGGTCACTAATATAAAACACTTTATAAATTCAATCCATTATTATTCTTCTAGATCTAAATAAAACTTGGGGTGAATATTAAATCCATTCCCAAAACTTTAATCTATTTTTCTCTTTACTTTGCTCCAAAAAGGAAGCACTATATGGAGTTTTATTTTTCAAGTAAACAGGTTCTCTGGGATAAACAGCAAACCTCAACAGAGACTCTTCTCTTCTACTCACAGACATGGATAATTTAGAAAAACACAAGTAAAGTTTTCTGATGAAGTATGTAAGATTTATGTAAAAAAAAAAAAAAAAATAAAGTAGCCCAGTGTAATCCATTACAGATTACTTGTTACTGTTTTTGAATCCATAAAGACTCAGTGGTATTTTTTTTTCAGCTCCCAAATTAATGTTTTTCTGTATTTAAAGGTGCTGTATATAAGAATAATGTTCACAGTTATCATAACATGGTCCCTATATGTCATATATTGTACATGGTTGAATCCCCTAACCATAAGCACATTTGATTTTTTGAGGTTCCCTTTCCTGTGTATCCATTAACAACTACTCATATATAGTATATTTTCACTTCTGTGCATTAATACAAATAATAATTGATATTTAATTTCTGTCTCTATCTGTCTGTCTGTCTATCGTGACTATTGAAAAATGTATTTAAAATAATAATAATATACATTTCTAATAGTAATTCATGGGCAATACATTATCCCTTACTTATTTGTGCTCGAAAAGGAGTGGGATAGAAGGAAAACTTAAAATCTCCCACCCCTCTTTTACAAATCAATCATCCAATAGATTCTGCTTCCTATGCCCCAACACACCTCATACAACCCCCCCCCCCCCCCACACACACACACACACACACCATCTACCCCCCATCTACACAAGCATCCATAAACATTTATCAACACATTATCAACTCACACAATCAGTTTAGTCCAGTTCAGTTCAGTTTAGTCCAGTTCAGTTCAGTTAAGTTAAGTCCAGTCCAGTCCAGTTCAGTTTAGTCCAGTTCAGTTAAGTCCAGTCCAGTTCAGTTCAGTTTAGTCCAGTTCAGTTCAGTTCAGTTCAGTTAAGTCCAGTTCAGTCCAGTCCAGTTCAGTTTAGTCCAGTTCAGTCCAGTCTGGTCCAGTCCAGTTCCGTTCAGTCCAGTACAGTTCAGTTTAGTCCAGTTCAGTTCAGTCCAGTTCAGTTTAGTCCAGTTCAGTTCAGTCCAGTCTGGTCCAGTCCAGTCCAGTCCAGTCCAGTCCAGTTTAGTCCAGTCCAGTTCAGTCCAGTCCAGTCCAGTCCAGTCCAGTTCAGTCCAGTCTAGTCCAGTCCAGTCCAGTCCAGTTCAGTTTAGTTCAGTTCAGTTCAGTCCAGTCTGGTCCAGTTCAGTTCTGTCCAGTTCAGTCCAGTCCAGTTCAGTTTAGTTCAGTTCAGTCCAGTTTGGTCCAGTCCAGTTCAGTTCAGTAGTATACAGTGATGCCTCACACTACTGTGTTCTTGTAACGCATTACTTTTGTAACACGTTACTCCAAACACTGATCGGAACTGACTTGACCTGGATGCCAAAGTACACGCTGTCGGGTGAAGTAACCGCTGCAAATCTTCTTATATTAAGCCTCCTTTGGTTCTAAAACCCTACAAAGGGTTTGGAGTAAATAAGGCTGTTGAGCTCGTGAGGAATGCTGTTTGTTTTTCAACTCAAATGTGTATTCGTATATTGTATGAAACACAGATTTGATACAGATATCAGATTAAGGCCAGTCTCCCTCTTAATGCAGCTTATTTTATTACGTAAATTCTGCATGTACCCGACTCACTTGCCCGGCCGGTGGCAGTTTGAGAGGTCAGAAAGTGAACGAGAACGCAGGCCAGGTGGCGTCTGAGAAAGAACAGTCGTGCTTTTGGTGATTTACGTCACAAGACAAGTTGCGTGACAGAACGAATCAACGCCGACACAGCCTCCAAAGTCAAGGACGGGGGAATTTTTTGGAGCCCATCTCACCGGCTCTGTTGTCACGGTGGCTTTTATTTTCTCTGTGCCGGCTCATCAAGCGCACTGACCTGCAGTAAAATATGTCAGGACCAACTAAACCAAAGAGACGTTTTTGGGCCACGGTCAGTACCTTCACCGTGTCGTTCCAGTCAGTGTGACCCGCAGTGCAATCGCATTCAAGACAATAACGGTTAAACGCAACATCAAAGTAAGAGAATCTCAGGCTGCATTAGTGTTTTAGCGTTTTGACAAGTAACAGGACAAAGCCATGTCTGACATGACAACTCGGGCGTTGAGCCAGAACAGAAGGGAGGAGATGAAGTCCAGTACAGTCCAGATCCATTTCAAACGTGGCTACGATCCCAGACGCTAAGAAGACCGTACAGTATTTCCATTTGCACTCAACATGTCTTTAATGCTTCAGTTCAGACGATATGAAATTTATGGAATTCATTTCCTGGATCATAAATCAATGTAAGGTAAAATAAAAAAAAAAAAAGAATAAAAAAATAAATAAAATGAACCAAACTGATCAGCAAAAATGAACAAAAGTGAATAAAATAATCAACCAAATGTATGAAAATTAACAAATGACATCCACAATTTTGACAACAATCAATAAAATAACAAGCAATGCAATTAAAAATGACCAAAATACTCAAGTACAAGAATAAAATCCTGAAGAAATTGAACAAAAATCAGTAAAATAACAAGCAATGTAAATAAAAATGACCAAAATACTCAAGTACAAGAATAAAATCCTAAAGAAATTGAACAAAAATCAATAAAATAATAGGCAATGTCATTAAAAATGACCAAAATACTCAAGTACAAGAATAAAATCCTAAAGAAAGTGAACAAAAAATCAGTAAAATAATAAGTACAAATGACCAAAATAATCGACTACAAGAACAAAATACTCAAATTGAACAAAGTTCTGTAAAATAACAAACAATATAAGTAAAAAGGGCCAAAGCGATCAATTAATTACATGCTTCTTTGTTTCAAAGCTTAAACACATGTATTCCAGCTGAGTGGACATTTATGTAACTACATAAAAAAAATGGGTGCATTAAAAAGATTTCAATCACATTGTTTTTTTCAGGCCTAATGAGGAATAAAAACATGAACAAATCTTGACTAAGGTCCTCATAAGTAATGCATTAAAGGGTTAAAGCAGATAGATAGATAGATAGATAGATAGATAGATAGATAGATAGATAGATAGATAGATAGATAGATAGATAGATAGATAGATAGATAGATAGATAGATAGATAGATAGATAGATAGATAGATAGATAGATAGATATTCATCCCAAATTGTCAAATGTAGTTGTTGCATCAGTCATTAATGGTTGTGCTTGTGTGATATCAGGACAAAGAACATTACACGATGTTAAAAATATCGACAAGAATTAAATAGAGAAGTATTTAAATTATAAAGTATAATAATAATAATAATAATATGGAAGTACAATAATCAGTAGTAACATATATGTGCAAAATTAACCAGTGCAAAAATAATCTGTGCAATTTAACAGTTACAAGTTACATAATTGAATAACATTATCAATGAGAATAAAGAGTTCTACCCTGAAGATTGAACTAATTAGTGCAAAAAAACAAAAAAAGTCACCCATTACTACATTATAAGATTGACTATTTCTCCTCAGACTTTAAAAGGGGGTCAGTTTGAGCTGTAACAACAGCAGGGTTAAAGTGCTAATGCTCACATGTTTGGTTGTGACCTTTTTTTTTTTTGTCCGTTGTAATGTGAAGTATGATTAGAAACATGTGTAATGACAGTGGTTTATCAACAACAAATAAAGTCCTGTAACATGATTTGAGTATCTTTTTACCTAGAAGTTGAAATTTGATGGAAAGCTCTGTGAGTGTTGATGCTAAACAGGACCAGATGCTTTTCTTCGAGGTCTAGGGTTCTGCCACAGGAAGCAGAGCCGTCCTGGTGTTAAGCCCAAGGGGATCACATCACCTTACGGCGGTAAACCTGCCTGGGCAGCGTCAACACCCGCAGCATCTGGCCTCCGACGTTTCATGCTTTAAAGGGTGCTCGCTCCCTTTTTTTTTTTTTTTTTTTTTTTTTTATACCCCATATCCTGCTGAATGCGGATCAAAGCCGCTCCCAGCTTTTACCAAACATGACAGATTTTCCAACGTGTTTCTTGTTCTTTAATCAGTATCATTATATGGATTAAATGACTCAGATAATAACCTGCTGCACTACCAGCACTTGAGCGCTCAGCATGGAACGTCTGCTGCTTTCAGGCTTTGTGGGAGTTGTTTGTTGAAGATCTGACACCAGTCATATTAATGATGTATTAAAGCCGAGGTGTCAAATGGCTTTTCCTTTCAGGTTTCACTTTCAGCCCAATTTCAGCTCAAAAGGACCAGACCACTAAAATGATTCCATAATAACCTAGAAATAATGACAACACTCAAGTGTTTGTTTGGTTTTTTTTTTGTCCATTTGAGAGCAAAAAACATAACATTAAAATGATGATAATATTTACCTTTACAAAGTAGCCACATTAAAAAACGAGGTGAATAACCTGAAAATTTGCACATGTCATTAAAAGAGGCAGGATGTTGTTAAAATTACACTTATTTTTCTTACAATTTCTACATGTGCATTCAAGATCAGATCTACAAAGATTTAGTAACAGGCACAATATTGTTAACATTACACTTAGTTTTATGTAGATAATTCAGGTTATTCACATTTTACTGTTAAATAATAGTACTGGCAGTCTAATGCACACGCCAGTCACAGGGTCTCCCAGAAACCCTACGGCGCAATGAAAGTGGAAGCCGGCGTACGTGAGGCTAAGGTCAGATCCAGATCCCATGGGTGTGATGTTCAAAACCATCTCTGACAAATCACACCCAATATATATATATATATATATATATATATATATATATATATATATATATATATATATATAGTATACATCCTGTATTTTACTCCATACATCCATTTATCTATCGTAGATTTCCTGTATATATCTTATATTTTATTGTATACATCTTATACACCCTGTATATATATCCTGTATTATCCTATATTTTACTGCATATATTTACCTGCACACACATACACATGTATATATATATATATATATATATATATATATATATATATATATATATATACACAGTTAAGATATATGCACAGGTAATGTACAATGTATACAGTAAAATATGATAGATAGATAGATAGATAGATAGATAGATAGATAGATAGATAGATAGATAGATAGATAGATAGATAGATAGATAGATAGATAGATAGATAGATAGATAGATAGCTCTGTTTTAAAGTGTTATTTATATAAGGTATAGTGGTGTAGATCCACAATGTACCATAACTGACAATAGTAGAAAAACTGACCTTTATAACAAATACAGACATAAAGTTCATCTGGGAATAAGAAAAAGCAACACACACACACACACACACACACACACACACACACACACACAACTGATAAATGAACATAATTCTAGTGAGGAAAAACACCAGTTATGTCTTGAAACACAGACTATTTTTAGACTATTTTTTCACCCCAGTTTCTAAACTTTTTTTTTATCTCTTTTTCCTGAACCTTATTTGGACCTGCAGCTGTTTGTTTGGGGTTTTTTTTTTTTTTTTTTTTTTAGGGTTTTTTTTGTTCAGAAGTCCCATCCTGTCATTTAGACATGAGGCCAATGTCTGTCAGAAATGTTCTCTAAGAGTCTGAAACTTTACAAGACACTGAAAACAAAGGCTTTAAGTTAATGTATAATCAAACAGGACTACAGCTGGTGTCCAGGCATGTTAATGACTGTGTGAAAAAAAAACCTAATGTGGTGCATGAACAGCCGCCGCTTCATATGAGCTTCATACAAAACCACCAAAGTCACTGTTTTACACTTTCTGTATTTAATTATTGTGGTGTGTAAAAACAGCATTCCATAGTTTTTTTGGGTTATTTTATGGAAACTTTTTTTTTTTTCAGGAACAGTAGGATTTGGTATGAACAACATCATTCTTAAGTCCATCATCTTTTCTCCCATTTCATTGTCACGAAGGAGGAAAATGTTTAGAATTTAACTTAAATCTTTTTTTTTATAGTAGTAGTTCATTTTATTTTGAATATGCAACAGCTTAAACGACTGCACTCCACTAATACAAAAACATATACGTGAAAAACAAAAACACGTAACAAAATATGGCTTTGTTTCCATATTCAAAAACCAGTGGGAAGAAGCAAAACGTATTTAATCCCACCCCTTCTACTAAAAAATTAAAAATCAAGTCCTTTGGATCAATTCAGTTGACTTTTCACATTCATATAAACCTAAATTTACATGGTAAAAAAATAAAATAAAATCAAGGTTTATATATACACAATAATAATAATGTAGATTATTTAATAATATACACCCTTAATTATATATAATATCAATGTCTAATGTATATCATATTACATTATTTAACAGTATACACATACATACACACACATGCATACATAAGTACACATAGCCATACATACATACACCTATATACACGCATATATATATATATATATATATATATATATATATATATATATATATATATATATACACATATACATACGTACATATACATACGTACATACATATACATACGTACACACACACACACACACATATACATACATACATATACACAATCAAATACTGTAATGTTTCATGTTTCCTCCCAAATATAGGAAAATATGTAAACATCCAGTAGTGTAGTGTTCCCTGGACAAGTGGGTAAACTCTAAATCACAGGTGTCAAACATAAGGCCCGGGGGCCAAATCCAGCCCGCCAAAAGGTCCAGTCTGGCCCTTGGGTTGAATTTGTGGAATTTAAAAACAGACATTGAGATATTAAAAATCACTTTAGTTCAGGTTTCACTTTCAGGCTAATTCAACCTGTCGTGGGTCAGAACCAGTAAAATTCTATCACATTAATCCATAAAATCACAACTCCAAATTTAGCTGAATGTGAATGCTGAACTAAAGTTAGTTTGACACCCCTGTTCTAAATTTTTTGCCTATTTATTATTTATTTTATTTTGAAGTAGTCCAGAAAATACAACTATATTAGTTTACCAAAAAATTCCTTAGTATTTGGTCAGTATTATAAAATTATTATGTCAGATAAAAAATAAATAAATATATATATATATATATATGTAACTTTTGGCTAGATTACCCTGAAACTGACCAGCGAATCATGGTGAGGGCGGGCGAAACAAAGTTGCACTGAGACAATTTGGAGAGAATCAACCAGAAACAACCATAGAAGAAGAACCAGAACAGGTGGTGACTTCCTTTTATCACAAATGACAGAAGAATGTGAGAAAACGTCAGCAATCTTTAAATTCTTTTTACAAAAGCAACAACAGTCGTTAAACTCCATAATCCACCATTTTGTTTAGTCATTCCTAACTTTCTCCGGACTCCTCCGTGAACTTTCTGGCATCTAACTACATCACCCTAAAGATTACGCTGATTGGTTGTAGCTCCGTCCTATTGCATACAGAGGATGTGAAAGACAACCTTATAGCCCCGCCTCCTCCTCTGATGAAGCATCACTAGACCAATACATGTAATGAATGGGGATAGTGAGGCTAGGCTAATGGAAACCTTTATTCTGCATTAACATTTCCATGTAAACATGAAGGAACTAGCTTTAATTCCAAATTATTTTATTCAGAATAAATAATTCTGAATAAAAAAACATCACTTTGGCAGGGTTGTTCATCCGTACACATCAGAGAGTATGTATTAGAAGTGGGTATAGCCAATGATGACTGAAATATAAGTAGGTGTACTCCATATACTACCATATACCCTGGACTACACCAGTGGAAACATCAACATAAATAGAAGACAAAAAGACATGAGAAAATATCTCTTTCCAGATACTGGCATTACACTTGGGTTAACAAGGGGTTTATCATCATCTAATGAAAGGTTAAAGGATGACTAAAGAATGTGGTGTGGAGCCATTTTCCTCAAATAAAAGTCAGCCTGAGTGCACAGTAAATGTTTAAAGACCCTTAGAAATATTCTAATCTTACTTGTTTTAGTATTTCGACCCATTAATTGTGAAAATATTCATGATTTACAGAGACCAGTACAGCTGAATAGCCCCGTGTGTGGCCACTAAAGAGGATAAAAATGCATCAAAAGTACTTTTATATTATCATTTAATTTTGGCATTATATTCACATAAATCAAAACCTTCAATCTTTCAACAAAATGTTTTTTTTTATTTGAACAGCGAGCGCTTCATTCTCCAGAACGAAGCAAAGAACTGGTGCGTGATCAAAGACGGGTACTTCTAAAAAGTCCACCCTTTGCAGTTATTTTATTTTAGCTCTGCCAAAAACGCCAAATGAGACACTTTGGCCGAAGAGAAAGATGAGGCATTAGAGAACATCTGCTACAGATTACTCCTTCAGGGTGTTGATCATGAGTGGCATTCATAAAATCAAGACGGCGATCTAAAGCAATCACAATAGCCATGTGTCTGCTGGAGTTTTTTTTTTTTTGTTTTTTTTTGTGACTCTCCAGTGTGATATTTTTATCTTTATTTGTATAGATTTGTCTCCGGCAGTTTCTAAAACGTCTGCAAAATCAAACATTTACCTCCGTCATCACAGTAAATCCTCATGAGATTGAAGGCCTCAGAAATAAGACGTTCTCATACGGACATACTGAAGATATAAAATTGACTTATTTTCCAACTTATTACTGCTATAAATTTATTTTTGCCCGCATGGCTGACGTCCAACTCGGGCGCTTGTTGTCCACCACCTCGACAAGCGACTCCTCGCTCGCTCACTTGCTCGCTCTCGAGTTCCATCTGTTTCTCATCGTCTCTGCTTCCTCTCTTCTGACACAGGAGATTGTTTGCGTTTATGATATACGCTACATACTGTGTGTGTTATGTGTACGGGAGGGGCTGGGAGTTGGTGTGTGTGTGTGTGTGTGGGGGGGCATCTGAAATAGGAAAATAAGGAAACTTTTGAAACTGAGCTGAAAAGATCAACCGGGGTGTTTAACCCTTTAATTGCTAAAGTTGAAATATTGGTGCAACCAACATAACTGGATGGATGGATGACATAATGGAAAATTGGATGGATGGATGGATGGATGGATGGATGGTATTATGGAAAATTGGATGGATGGATGGATGGCATAATGGAAAATTGGATGGATGACATAATGGAAAATTGGATGGATGGCAGGATGGATGGATGGATAGTCAACAGTGTCTCTATTATCACACACTGTTGTATGTAAGTCATTTGTGTTGGTTTCTTTCTGACACAATATGAATGAAAATGAAATTAAAACAAACCACAGTTAGTTTGACTCTGACTGGCCTGGACACGCCCCCTTCTGGAAGTGACCAAAGACACGACATGACAACATGTTATATGTAAAAAATGAGAGTGAACAGCATGTACTGCTGCATGGTTTGTTTTGTCATTGTGTGTGTGTGTGTGTGTGTGTGTAAAATAAAACACATGGCCACTGTTGGATTTATAATAAATGAAATTAAAGTACGTAATTAAAACAAACTATTGGATGGAGATATCTAGTCATGTTCTGCTTGAGTAATAATTCTAGTTGATGCTAAATTAAACTGAAATAATCACCTTTTCTCTGTTTTTATATAATACTGAATTTAATCTAAGTTTTCTTAATAATCATAATAATAACTAAAAAGTCACTCTGTTATTTAGCAAAAAGTTATGGATGAATCTTGATAAAAAAATGTTATGAAGTGTTGGGAGTGTCAAGATCATCAAGATCCATCCATAACTTTTTGATTTATCTTATTACCTCACACACACAGAGACATTATTACCTCCTTGTCGGAGCTAATAATGAAAATTAACTTTATTTAAATAGCATCTTTCAAGAGCATAAAAGTCACAAGGTGTTTTACAAAAGGAATAAAGGCATAAAAAAAGCATAAAACATACAGTAAAAGCAGGAAACAACATAAAAACAAATCGACACAGACCTACAATGATAAAAAAAAAAAAAAAAAAAAATTCAAATAAAGGCCAGTGTAAACAGATGGTTGTTTAGCTGCTTTATAAAAGTGTCCACAGATCTTACATTTAATGGAAGACAGTTCCACACAGTGTTCTTAAATATCTAAATAAAATATAGGAGATGAAATATCAGAAAATACATGACATACCATGGGGGATGATTTTATAAGAAATGGTGATAAATCATATAAGAAATGAAGTGTATAACTAATTAAAAAAGCCAGTGTATCTCTGTCAGGGGGAACATCTGTGGAATAATCTGGATCAGAATTAAAAAAAAAAAAGTCATCTTCAATTTGTGTATTCAAAAGGATGTATAAAACTAGTATAATAAGTAAAATATAGAATATTATCTGAATAAGTGAATATTTAGTTATAAGGTAGAAGAAAAGGTGAATAAGTCTTATTTTGCAATAAGACTATCATGGTTAGAAGATAGTTTCATATCTATTATATTGTATTTGTAGTTAATTTATAGTTAAAGTTAATGTATTTATAGTTGATCGTATCAGATTGTATGATGTGACTTATAAATGATATGTATATAAATAGTTATGGATACTTTGTGGTAATAATAAATGGACATGAAAAAAGTTTATACTGTGTTAATGTAGTATCTATTAGGTTTGAGTTTGTAAAAGGGGGTGGGAGTTTGTAAGTTTCATTTCTTCCCACTAGTTTTCAAGTAAAGGCAAAAAAATTGTTTTTACTATTTTTAATGATGTTTTGATGATTATTGTGTGTTCGAAATAAAACTGAACTGAACTGTTAATAAATACACAGACACAAAAGTAGCTCTGGGTCTTTATGAGTTAAGGATCAGATAAAAATAAAACAAACACAAACAAAAAAAACCCCAAAAAAGTAAGAAAACTTCCATGTAAATATGGTCAAAATAAAAATTAATATAATTTACCATATAACTTTATTTCTAAACTTTTCAAAGATGTATTTTTTTTCTGGAAGAGGAAAAAACCAGAGGCACTCTGATATATATATATATATATATATATATATATATATATATATATATGTGTATATATATATATATATATATATATATATATATATATATATATATATGTGTATATATATATATATATATATATATATATATATATATATATATATATATATATATATATATATATATATAATATACAAAGTATTTAATAAAACAATGCAAAAGTTAAAAACACATCAGCCACAGAAACAAACCACAGTTTAAATAGGGACTGAAGCCTGAAAAAAGGGGGCGGAGTCTTCAATCATGCACATGGGGGAGACAATTAACTAATAAAAAAAAAGAATACACTAAATATATACACTAAAATTCATATACATATAATACTATTAAATATGTTTACTCTTAAAAAAAATAAGAATACATTTTTTAAACATTTAAAATTGCTAAAAAAAAAAAATCAATACTAAAAAAAATTATAAAATGAAAACATCAGAAACACACATGAGTACATACATCATAAAAAATAAATATGACATATTCTCATTGTGAATAATTTTTTTCTTTTTCCATTTTCATATGCTAGTTGATTTTTTATTTTTTTTTAAAGAAACTTCACAGGTTAACATGTGCTTTTTTAATAACAAGTGCTGTTGAATTTGCATGAAAAAGTGTAGATCAATCAATAACCGTGATGCACGAAGGGTTTCTATGATCTTAAAGCATAAGTGAATTCATTCAGTGTCCATGTGTTTGTGACCCTCAGACTTAATATCCTGCGAGTGTGAAAAGAAACAAGGCCTTAGTGATGATGCAAATGTTAAATAAGGACGTGAGAGCTTTGAGGAGAGCGTTCAGAGCTGTTGTGATTTAGTAAGAAAGCAAACGCGTCCTCTTCCATTACTATTATCACTGCAGGAAAGTGTGTGTTGGTTTGAAGTCAGGATTCAAACAAACCCTGTGGCTCCTCCAGAGCAGCTCCAGGTTTTGTCTCACAGATAACAGACGCGCTTCTCTGGCTTCTGGTTTTTGTTTTTTTTTTGTTTTGTTTTTTGGGAGACAGTTTGTTCAAATCCCCCCCCTTCCAAAATAAATAGCAACTTAAAAAAAAGGGGAAAAGCCTGAACAATCAGAAATCATTGGAAAAAGCAACAAAAAAAAATGTTCTGCTTCACAATGGATTTTATTTTTTTCTGTGAAGAGTCAGAACGTAGGGGAAAAAATGGCAGGATTTTCTATGTAAATGTGTTATTTCTGACGATTGTAAAAAAGCATGTAATCAACAGGACACACGTTTACAGTCATTTGCAGTTAGAGCTTTATCGTAAATGTTTATTTTGTTTAACCTGGAAAGACCCAAAGAGTCACTGGTGCAGGAGTGAACAAACATGACTTTTTATTATTTACCTGTACCCGACCTGTAGGTGAGGGAGGGAGTGAGTGAGTGAGTGAGAGGGAGGGAGGGAGGGAGGGAGGGAGGGAGGGAGGGAGGGAGGGAGGGAGGGAGGGAGTGTGTGTGTATGTGTGAGTGAGTGAGTGAGTGAGTGAGTGAGTGAGTGAGTGAGTGAGTGAGTGAGTGAGTGAGTGAGTGAGTGAGTGAGTGAGTGAGTGAGTGAGTGAGTGAGTGAGTGAGTGAGTGAGTGAGAGAGAGGGAGGGAGGGAGTGTGTGTGTATGTGTGAGTGAGTGAGAGTGAGAGTGAGAGTGAGTGAGAGTGAGAGTGTGAGTGAGTGTGTGAGACTGGGTGGGTGAGTGAGTGAGTGAGTGAGTGAGTGAGTGAGTGAGTGAGTGAGTGAGTGAGTGAGTGAGTGAGTGAGTGAGTGAGTGAGTGAGTGAGTGAGAGTGAGACTGAGTGAGTGACTGAGGGTGAGTGAGAGTGTGAGTGAGTGAGTGAGAGGGAGGGAGGGAGTGTGTGTATGTGTGAGTGAGAGTGTGAGTGAGTGAGTGAGTGAGTGAGTGTGTGAGTGAGTGAGAGACTGAGTGAGTGAGAGTGTGAGTGAGAGTGTGAGTGAGTGAGTGAGTGAGAGTGAGACTGAGTGAGTGACTGAGGGTGAGTGAGAGTGTGAGTGAGTGAGTGAGAGGGAGGGAGGGAGTGTGTGTATGTGTGAGTGAGAGTGTGAGTGAGTGAGTGAGTGAGAGACTGAGTGAGTGAGAGTGTGAGTGAGAGTGTGAGTGAGAGTGTGAGTGAGTGAGTGAGTGAGTGAGTGAGTGAGTGAGTGAGTGAGTGAGTGAGTGAGTGAGTGAGTGAGTGAGTGAGTGAGTGAGTGAGAGACTGAGTGAGAGTATGAGTGAGACTGAGTGAGTGAGTGTGAGAGAGTGAGAGAGAGACTAACACAACTAAACAGATGTGATATTATTTGTATTTACGCAGATGTGATGTAATTTTGACTTTTATTTTCACAATTTTAACATTTTATCTTAAAATTATGTTGTTGTTTTTTTTTATCTCAAACTTACATTTATCCTAAATTTCCTGCTCATATCCACAAAACTGGGTAACTGTGACCTGATCAAACACATTTTCAACACAGTAACTCACATTAAAGGGTTTAATTTGGATACTTTTTTGCCCGGCTTAAATAAGTATTATTGCTTTCATGGCAAAAAAAAAAAGCCAGTTTTTCTTTTGTACTTTATTACAATTCAGAAATTGTCCTCTTTTACTTTTACTTAAGTAAAGGAGTTGAATCAGTATTTTTCCACATAAGTACTTCTACTTAAGTACAGAATGTGAGTACTTTTACCTGTTTATGGGTTAATAAAGTATGTTTTGTGCTTCGTTGGTCCAGTTGGAGTTGGACAATGAGGCCGAACATTACTCATCATCCCTATCAGCGACGCGTCTCCACCGCAGACATGTCTCATTAGACAGGCCAAGACCTGACTGATGACTTTTTTTTCTTCCCAGATCTCTGGTACCTGACAAGCTGTTGTCACGGCGTAGCAGCCGACGCGCCTCAGTCGTCCCGCATGCATTGTGTGTTTGGATATGGTACCGTCAGCACTCACAGATAAGACATTTGATTTTCTGGCCTGGGAACAAGCCAGTGTTGATATTTCTTAAAACCCTCCAGTGATAAGGATGTGCGATAATAGGAAGCAGCCACAAGAAAACAGCGTTGCATTCCTCACCAGGCAGGCTCGCCGTTTTCCTCCGGAGCTTGATGTTTAATATGTCGTCCCGAGGCTTCGATTTTGTGAAGCGATTTAGATCTGGAGGGGAAATTAGGCTTTTGACATGAAAGCTCCTCTCCTGAGTATGCAAATAGCAGCCTAAGCTCAAGGACATAAATATGGATCTGCTTCTATTCAGCTTCTAATGCCAAGTTTTATGTAAAGGAAGTCGCACGTTAAATGAAAAGAAGTTCGGAATATAAAGGATACAGGAAGGATTTCGTCTTTCTGCCCAAAAATCTGAAGTTAATACGGAAATGAGCAAAGTATCAAATATTAAACCGTAGTTTGAAGGTACATGAAAAGGTTTCATTTATCTTTATTCACATAATATTTATGCTCCGTTTCCACATTTTTAAGGGTTAGAAGTGGATCTCTCAGATTTCTTTTGCCATTTTTTTATTTATTTTTTTCCCTGTGCGGTGACGACTGTGCATTTGTTTGATTTGCACGTGTTACTTTGAAGCTGCGTAGCTACTTTATTCAGCATCACAAAAACATTTTAATCACCCTTTTTTACCAGAGGTGGAAAGTAGCTACGTAAAAGTACTTTGTTACTGTCATTCCATGGTTATTTCATTCATATTACTGTGTTCTCCATTATGTGTTGGTTCTATTTAAAAAAAAAAAAAGCATTTTTTTTTTCACGGTAGAAAAATGACTTGACGTCAAGCAACAGAATTTATCGGTACTTCCTCATACATGTACATGACGCGGTGACGGGGCGTCTCTGATTGGCTCAGAATGTGTGAAGGAACACTCCCCCCTCCCCTCTCACTCTCTTTGTCTGTGTTTACCTTTACCAGAGTAACATCCAGCTAGGTTTCGTGCTTGTTCTGAAAACGTACAGGCTTTATTTCCACATAGAGCACATGAACCAGTTTGATCCGCCATTTTTCTTCCCGTTTGTGCAGCAGCTACTGTGGTGCCGGCTTCTCTCGTAGATGCTAATGCTAATGCTACTTCAGATTCGCTGCAATGGGGGACGGGTTTAACCCCACATGGGTGGCGCTAAAGTCCATCTGACATCAGGGGTGACCCATCAGATTCCAAAAGGAGCGTGGAAAAGTGGTTTTCAGTGGAATGACACCTTTAAGAAGATTTTTTTAGGTATCTGTACTTATTTTTCTGGCAACTTTTACTTTTACTCTCTGGATTTTTGCATAAATATCTGTACTTTATACTCTTTACATTCTCAGAATAGACTCGTTACTTTTTCAAACTAAACAGATGTGACAGTATAAAAAAATTAAGTCACTTCAGAGGGAAACTGTGACTTTATATATTATAGTTATATGACTAGGCATTAACTATAGGAAATTTTATACTGAAATAAAATGTGTTCATTGACTATAGGAACTAGAAATTGACTATACTGTAATAATAAAAAATATATAGATTTTCAAGTAAAACAGCGTATTTTATTAAATGTTAAAACTTTATTTTTTTATGATAAAGCATAGAATCAAGTACATTTTTAAACCATAAAATTAACGGTGTCAAAATACTGTAGAATATATTTCAATCCATATTTTTTTCTGTAAATGAAGAAAATGTTTTACCATGAATTTACAGTCGTCTTTCGGCAACAACGGCTGCTGGAATTTTACCATATTTTATCTTTTTTTTTTTTTTACAGTATTTATGTGTTTTTCCACTTTTTTAAAGATATTTTTCTTTACATTTTTTTCTTTTGCATTTGTTTGAATTTCTTGTGTTTCTTTGAAGCTACATATCTGTTTTATTCAGCTGCACAAAAAAATATTTGCAATCACCCTTACATACTGATCCGTGTTCCCATCCATCATCTGAAACTCTGCAACACACGCTCACACGTCTCTATTCTTTGCCTGTTACCTGAAATTCATGAGATGTTCTAAATGAAAAGAAGTTGATATAAAAGAATATAAAGGATAAAAAAAAAAGGATTTGGACTTTACTCTGAAAAATCTGAAGTTGATACTGAAACTAGCAAATTATCAAATGTTAACCCCTTCCTTCCTAAAGTTCTTGAAAAAAAGTGGTGTTACTATCAAGGATATGATAAATTAAATAGAGGTTGTTAATGTTAATATGAAGAAACACATATAATAAAACAACAATTTTTATTAGAGGGTAGAAGGGAGAAAAATAGAGGGATGAATGAGAGGGAAAATATTAATTATAGTCATAATTATAACAACAACTACAGCACAGAAATATATATACTGTGAGTAATAATGACTATAGTTTAATTTATTAGTATTATTTTTATTGTGGAAGAGGAGGCAGCTACAAATACAACAACTGTATAAAGTCAATAATTAATAATAAGAATATTTTTGTATCACTTGCTATCATATTGAATTCATATGAATTAATTTGAATGAATATAGTTATTATAGCTATTTATAGTTATATAGCTATAGATATTTTTTGCGTTTTATTGCTAGTTATGTTATGACATTTGCATATATATATATATATATATATATATATATATATATATATATATATATATATATATATATATATATATATATATATATATAATCCAGACTTCTCACAAGCATTTCTCCAAATATAAAATAATTGTATATCAGTAACAGCGGTTGAAAAACGCTGTAAAAAATTTAAAATATGTCCAAACTTCAAGCCAATGACTTAAAACGTTCACTTTTATGTGTTTTATTTTTATTTTATTTCACCTTTATTTAACCAGGCAAGTAACATATTGTTATTTACAATAATGGCCTGATTGGTTGAACAGGACAGATCAGCTCAAAACGAGCTTTCTGGTGTCTCGTCTCATCATCTGAACCCACATTATCCTCACTAGGGTCACAGGGGTCACTGTGGGCCTAATCCAGCTACAATGGGTGAAGGCGGGGTACACCCTGTATGAGTCTCCAGTTCATCTCAGGGCTGAACATATATAGACAAACAATCACTGTCACATTCACACCTATGGACAATTTAGATTAACCAAGTAACCTATCAGTGCATGTGTTTGGATGGTGGGAGGAAACTGGAATACCTGGAGAAAACCCACACGGGCACGAGGAGAAAATGCAAATTCCACACAGAAAGGTCTGGTGTGGGAATAGAACCAGGGTCATTAGTCAGAAATAGGTTTAAGACAGATCTGTGGAATTGAATTAATAAAGAATTCAGACCCAAGCAGAACATTTCCAGTTGACTTAAACCACAGGGAAATATTTGAAAATGCATAATTCCATTTTTAAGAAGCAAAATATCACATCTTTAAACTTTACACCACTCCCGCTATGCTTTTTTTTTTCACTCTCTTCTGTCGCTTTGAAGCTGCAGAGCCGTGTTATTCATCACCACCAAAACATTTTTAATCACCCTCTTACCCATCCACGTTGCCATCCATCATCTCAAAACTTCTCAACACGCTCGGATGTCTCCATTATTTGCCTTGGCTCCCCTGGCGGTTACCCTCAGCACGGCTAAATGAGGTTAACTTTGAATGGGCCCATGCAAAGACAAGGGTTCCCTTTGAACATCACTTGTACATCATCTCCAAACTCAGCAGCAGGCGAAGCAATAGGTCACAACATCTAGGAAGACGACGCAACAGGGGAAGCCTCAGATGTAGCTTTGATACACTCTTAAGAACGCAGCACGAGCAGAAGAATGCTCTCCCCAGAGCAGAGATCCCATTTCCACATAATCTAGGTCTGCTAGCGGGGGTCCACGGCCCTCCACCAGACTTCCTCAGAACAACAGAGAGCTTTACTGACCCATCCGTCAGTCCTGTTTACATTCCGTCTTGTAAACCCTCAACTAACTTTGTCTGTTAACTGCCCTGCTCGCCTTTGAAACCTATTGCAATGATGGCATCCGACCTCAACTTCCCCCCACCACCACCCCCCACCTCCTCCCTGAGCTCTTTGTTTATGTATTCCATAGTTGTTCCAGATGTTGGAAATGATTGAGAGTCAGTGTTCTGAAAAATCGCTTGCAGCTCAGTTATGTGGGGAGCTTTCATCAATGACACAGATCATTACGGTTTCACTTCGCTACTGTGTCAATGCACAGGAGCGTTGACTTAAAAAAAATTTTTTAAAAAAAAGCCCAAAAAATGTTAAATCGGATAATGATGATAGATAGACGGGCATCACACTGGTTCTACCCCACTGTCAGCAAATTTAAGACGCCTAATGGTATTCGTCATTGTGAGGAGTTAAAAGTGATTCTCGGGGGTAATTCTTGAAAGACGAGGCAGCTCCGACCACATCAGAGTGACGCAGGGATGATTTAAAGGCTCTGTCGTCCCCTTTGTCATGTGTCCTCAGAGCAGATAATTTAGACCAAAGATGCAGTCATGTTACTCAAAGGAAGCGACAACCCCTGTCTGCTCTTTTAATGTTACCGTAGAGAAACCAAACGTGCACGGTTGTAGCCTCTGGAGAGGGAACGCTAAAGCAAGAATGGAAAATGAAACAGAAGTCGACTGAAAGACCACCCGAGAACAAAAAAAAAAACCCAAAACAAACCCCCAGGTTTACAAAGTGTCTTGAATTCAACTGCTGAATTGTGCATGAGTTCTTTTCTAATTAATCACTTCAACAGATTTGAGTATAATAGGGCGGTGAAAATTAATGAGTTAATATGGTTTATTCCATCACCACGATTAACCCCTTACCATCCTGGGGTGATTTTGTTAAAAATGCCTGAAAAATACCTCTTCAACTTAAAATGACAACTGTTCTTCAACCGTTTGGAGATAAAAGAATGGTGTCTTTCTAAAGGTAACACCCAGTAGTTTGGACTAAAAATACTCACTGTTGCTGTTCATTTAACAGGTAAAAAGCTGTAGTATTATATTTAGCATCCCCTTCCCCCTGCCTTAATTTTTTGGGTGAAAACCAATGTGTATTTGTCTGCATTTGGCAAGTATGGACTGAAACACACCATTTACCAACAGACCATTTACCAATTTGCAATTTGAGGGGAAATGTGGGGAGTTATCCATTTTTACAAAGTGTTGAATGTTTCAAATACACATATTTTAGCCAAAAAAATTATGAAAAATAAACATTTCACATCCAAAATGACCAATGCCAATGGTAAAATAAAGTCCAAACTAGTATTCTGGTCCAAAAATCCCATTGTCATATATCCTGGTGTTCAGTAGCTCATTGTCTATCTGCCTGTCACCACTGATTTATTGGACCATTGATCAAATTAGCCTTTAATTGTAAGGGAGCAGTTAAAACCTCCATTCCATATACCTCCTTTCATTCCTGCTTCCACTGGGTCACTGGAGGAGGTTGTGGGTTCATCCATTTAATTGTCACCATGTCCCAAACAGTCATAAAGAGGTTGACATATCTTCAGGAGTTAGTTTGTGGTGACCATGGTTGAGTTGGTAGCTTGGTGACTCAAAGGGCTGATGGTTCAAATGTCACTTTATCTGAGGCAATGTGTTGTGTCCTCGGATAAGACACTTGTCCCTTTGCTTCCAAGGCCACTCACACTGGTGTATGGATGTTTGGTGGTGGTCAGAGGGACCATTGGATGCAAATTATTTTTCTACATTTTTTTTTTATATATAATTTTTCTTTGATTTTCTGCCATTTGTGTCTTACTTTGCTCATGTTACCAATTATTTTGTGAGTTTATTTATTTATTTATTTTTATTTTACATTTAAATTTTTTACTGATTGCTAAAATCTTAGGAGTTAAAGGGTTAAACTGAATCACATGGAAGAGGGAAATATCTAAAACATGCAGGACATCGGCCCTCGAGGTCTGGAGTTTGACACCTGTGATCTAAAAGAAACTGACTTGGGGTGACTATTTAATCCATTCCCAAAACGTAATCTATTTCTTTTTACTTCGCTCCAAAAGGAACCAATATATGGAGTTTTAGTTTTCAAGTAAACAGGTCCATTGGGACAAACGCCAAACCTCTTCTCTTCTATTCACAGACATCAATAATCTGGTGAAACACAAGTTGAAACCACAGCATTATCGCTATTTCCGACTAAAAACTCGCAGTGATGTCTAAACAGCGCTGCTTTTCTCACACTCTACTCCATTTCTCTTAAAGCCACCCAAAGGTACACAAGCTTTCATCAATCAGACGCATGGAAAGAGCACAGCAACAACTACAACAACAACAACGAAGCCACCTTACCTGTGAATTGTGGGATATTTTTAATGGACCTCAGACTTTTAAAGATAGTCTTGCTTCTTACCTTCATTTCTCACCAACACTCCACGCTTCACATAATAGATAAGGACACACTGTGGAGGCAGCAAGGACTCCATTTCTACACAGGTTTACTTTCTGTGATCTCTGGGGAGGGTGGGCGGGGTGGGGTGGGGGGTCTCCATATTAACATTATCCTTGTGTTCATTAAACACAGTGTGATTTATTATCAGAAAATAGGCTGTGACTGCTGTAAAACTAATGCCAACATGGCAAAAGAATGGCTGACAAGCATGTTTTAGACACAAATAAGATAAAACTTTTAGGATTTCAAGGCCGGTAATAGGTTTGAAACTAGTAAAACATAAATGGAAATTGTTAACCTCAAGTCGTGTTTCTTTTCCAACAATAACATTACTCTACAATTTCTTGGAAAATATCTGTTTTAGACATTCAATGTACTCTATCTGATCTATCTTACGTACTTTAAAGGTGATAATTAGTGCATTCTTGGTTGGGTTTTTTTCTCCAATCACATTAATTACATTTTTAATCTCTAATTGTACTGTTTCTGTATCTGAGTTACCTTAAAGCACTGTGATTGACGGGTCAGTCAGCACATTTTATTTCTTTTATATGATCTGAAGTGCAGAAAAAGATTCAGTGTTTAACAAATGTTTTTCTCAGAAAAGTGTTCTTATTGTGTTTTGATGTGTTAACTTGCAGCATTTTATATGGATCTGAAGTTTTATTGTTGTTTATTTATTTGTTTAATTATTTGTAGATTGACAAAAGAACATGGTAATAGTCTCCTGGTGGTGGAAACTAGTCTGAAATACATCAGAATGTAAATTAATACGATTGCATCTGTTCAAGTCTGTAATTAATTAATCTAAAACAAAATGCAATCTCTTGACAGCACTACTTTGTTTTTCCATTTGTATTTTTATTGAGTATCCTCTAAGATATATAAATGATCAGAGGAACAAAACAACACAAACTGTAGGGAATTTCAAATAGTTTAGTTTAATTCAGATTTTTATCAACAAATGTCAAAAACAGTGTGAATGGTATAGGAAGCCCCCAAAGCTCTTCTGGGGTAACATCTGACTGAACAACAGTAGGTAACTGGGTAATGATATATGACTGTGGTTAAAGGAGGTTGTTGGGAAAATTACTTTCTTTAATTTGGATTCAATCTGAACTCGGTGAATTAATCGGTAGTGTCGTGATTTTAGTGAGCAACTGGGAAAAATAAACAAAGTTATAAACAAATTGTTTACAAAGGCAAATTTCGACAAAGTGATCAGTTTTGTGCCCAGTCCTTAGATTCATCTAATGAATCAGTCAGAATTGAAATCCATTGAGAACTGAGGGAGAAGTGATTTTTGTGAATTATGGACAACGCCAATGATGGACAGGAACGACGGACGAAGTGTGATGGCAATAGCTCATCGTGGACTTCGTCTGGATGAGCTAAAAAAGATATAACATCAATATAAATAATCAATATAATATTTATGCCAATATAAAACTATCTTGCGGCTTTCTTTTTCACATGTATTTTTTTTATTGAGCATTATTCAAATGAGTGAAACACAAAACTGTAATGATACACTTCTTTATTTTTATTTTTATATATATATATATATATATATATATATATATATATATATATATATATATATATATATATATATATATATATATATATATATATATATATATATATATATATAAACGTAGGGCATTTCAAACACAAAATTAATGGGGAAAATGCAAATACTTATAAATTTTATTAAAAAAAAACATTTAACATTTAACTTAAAAATTAAATAACAATAATTTTAAACAATATATGGAAAAAGAAAATTTTCAAAAAGGATAAAACATATTAAAGGTGGAGAGAGTGTGTCTATATTGACATTTATCATTATTGTTTTGTGTCCCAGATGCCTTTTAGAAAAGAAACACCTGAATTTAACATGTCCATATTGTTTATTACTCTACGAGGCTAACGAAGTGAATGCTTGGTTTCTCACAAGCTATAACAAACTAGTCTACGTAAGAGCAGAAGTCAATACGTTACGAAGGACTGTTTCACATGATTGATCAGAAGGAAAATATCTCCCATTTATTCTCATTTATTGTCACATTATTTTGTTAATAACGACACTGGCTCGACAGAGATGCCATTCATTCATTGTGAAATAATCCTTGATGTGACTGGAACACGGAGGATTTTTAGTTGTGAGTTTGCATCTGAAATGATGCTGGAAGACGGACTGTCGTAAATAAAAAATAAAAATCAGATTCTTCTTTTGTAGTTGATCTGGCATCTGTGCAGTTTGAGGAAAAAAAGGAAGGAAAAAAACCAACTACCAGGCGTATGTCTGTTAAAGACTCAGATAATGACAGTCAGACCACCATGGTGACGGTCTCAGTGGGGATTTTTTCCAGCTTGTTTCCTTTTTTCTTTTTTCTTTTTTTTTGGTAAAGCAACTCTTTTTGGAATTATAAAGAACCCCAGTTCTATATATTGGGTTTTTTTTTTTAAATCACTTATTGTGTCATATCTGCATGACATTACAGCACTATTTTGTCCAATTATTGGCTTAAAATATGTCACAGGTATTTATAAAACAACAAGTATTCACAGAATGTCTAATCTCACCCCTAGTTTGTGCCAACCTCCAGTTTCTATGACAACCTGTTCTTGAATTAAAGCCAATAATGTGATTTTGTCCTTTCTCCTAAATGCGATCTTGACCTTTGACCTCTTGCAATATTGATCATTTCATTTATGTATATATGCATCCGTGCATGTAATATTACGATAATATATCTAGTATTGATTAAGTTATATGCTTGACACACACAAACAGTGTTACGGTAGTTCATTTTGCAACACGTCACCTTTAACCTCCAGAGATCTAAAAAAATATTGGTCATAGGTGATAACACAAATTATGAGAATTGCAGAAATCTTCGTTACACATCATTTGGTACCAGTATGAAAATTCTGTGACCCTCTGTTCTTAAGTTATAACCGATAATGTGGTTTTGACCATTTAGTTAATTGTGACCTTGACCTTTGACCTCTAGTCAAATGGATCATTGCATCGGCGTGTATGTATATGGCTCATTTTAAAGCTAAATTTGAAGGATTTTTGTTGTCGTTGTTTTTTTTCTAGCATTTCGCTAATTTTATTCCCATTTGACAACTTTTTCTACACTTTATCTTCTGAGCGCACGTGCTAAAACTACATTTTTACACCAATTATTTACGTGTATTGACAGGATTAATGTCTCCACATGTATAAAACATTTTCCATCAGCAGATGGTTTTATAGTAGCTGCCAGCGGATGGTTGTGTCTTTATGGGTTTAAACAGTGGAAACAGACCTGTGTACTAATGGTTCATAAAATGGGAAATCAGGTTAAGTTCTTATCAGTTTGATGGATTTCTTTTCTACCATTAAGGGAATTTTATATTGAATATTCTGTTAAGAGTTATTTTAGGGAGACCGTTCTCTGAGCGCTGTAGAAGCCCACTATTTCACATGAGACAAGTTATCACATTTATTATGACTCTGGCTCTAATTAATCCTGCAGCCACCAAGTGTGGTAGTATTAGTGGATGAAATATGACCTATTTTCTGCCTCCCAGTCCAGCCTCTAACTAAGTCATTCTTTAGATAAATAGCTTCTCGGAGCAGGCTCCCCTTTTTGTGGTACATGTAGCAGCTCCTTTTTTTTCTCCCCTCCTCTCTGTGACAACTTTGATGGTCAATTATATTTAATAAACAGTTAGGGCACAGAAATAAATCAATTTCAGGAGTGCCTAATCCTCCTTCTCAAGCAGACTGTGAAGCCACAAGTCCTGGAAAGATGTTTGAAAATGAGCAGTAATGGAACACACATGTCATGCAGCAGAGGTCTCTCTCTCTGTGGAAGTCTCCGGATCTCTGGGCCTTCGCCGCCCGCCACCAGATCCTTCAGCGAGCGGCCAACACGTGCGACGCACAGAGCTGAAACACTGTTCTTCACCCGTTTAGTATATTTTTCTAGCGGATTTGTGGAGGATATTAGTCCGCACTTTTTGAACAAATGTCATGCGTTCATCAGGGCCCTTTTAATTATGGATCACCCTGGGGCTCAACACATGACAGGGCCTACATTTCAGCAAACAGATGCCGAGCTCCACATGTGTGGTTGGGATAGTTTACAAACTCTGGGGCCAGAGGTTTGGTGCTTTCACCAGTCTGGTTAACCCAGGGTACATGTGAGAGACACTCCAGACACTACTGGTGAAGTTTCTCAAACACAAACAAGACATTTCAGCAAATATATCATTTAGAAATCATTTTTTGGAACGTTTTACTTCAAACTGGGGCATTCTAGTACCACCAAAACAACCCGATGACTGACCATAACTGACCCGCGTGAGGTTAGCGGCAAATTAACAGTCAACACAAGTATGCATGATGTCTCAAAAAGTGACGAACACTGTTTTTTTTAACTCCATAAACGTAATAAGCTGCAAACGTAATAAAAATTTTCAACTTTTAACATAATAATCCCACAAATTTAACACCTAATTGCCCACAAACATCATAATTATTACATTTATGTGAATGTATTTCATTTGTGGGATGGTAGAATGTTTAAATGAACAGAAAGAATGGAGGCCCCTCTGCAACCTTTTAATAAAAATATATGGAATAAAAATTGGAACATATAAATTAATTAGGAATATGTGGATTTAACTTCAAATATTTCTTTGAAAGTCGCAATATGTGGAAGGAAAGTCATTATGTTAACCAAACATGGGTCAGTTGGTAGAGCAGGTCGTCCATTAACCAAAGGGTTGGCAGTTGGATTCCCGCTCTGTCCTAGTCAGTCTGTTGTGTCCTTGGGCAAGACACTTCACCCTCCTTGCCTCCAGTGTCACTCACACTGGTGTATGAATGAGTATGAATGTTCGCTGGTGGTCAGAGGGACCATAGGTGCGAAATGGCAGTCTGCCTCAGGGCACTACATATGTAGTTTACCACCACCAGAGGGAGCATGTGAGAGTGAATGAATAATGGAACACTAACATGAAGCACTTTGGGTGCCTTGAAAAGCGCTATATAAATCTAATCCATTATTATTATTATAATTATTATTAAACAAAAATAATAAATGTGCAGCTTTTAACATAATCCCACAAATGTAATATCAGCTGCCTACCACAAATGTAACTTCTACTTTAACATAGTAATTATTACATTTGTTTGAATGTATTACATTTGTGGGATAGTAAACTTCTTCAACTTCCAAATTTGTAATAACTTTCTACCTACTTTTTACATAATTTTTACCCATAAATATTTGTGGGAAATTAGGCGTTACATTTGTGGGCACATTTATGGGAATTATACGTTAAAAACTGCAGATTCCTATTACGCTTGTGGCATTAATACTTGGTTACCCTCCCATTGTTGTTTTGTTTAATTGTTTTGTTTATGTACAGTAGCAGCTATTGCATTTTGGGCATATTTTTGGGCAGGCTAATGCAGTTGGGTGCAGTCATTATGGGTGCAGTGGAGGGGGTCTTGAGCTGAAACAGGAAGAAGAAAGGCCTGTGGTTAGCAGCTAATTGACTGAAATCTATGTCTGTTTTACTCTATTTAATTAAACGTTATTATCATTCTTTTATGTCCTCATTTGTGAAACCAAGGGTATTTTAATGTAATTATGTATGTTGGTTTGTGTGCCTCAGAGGTGGTAAAAGTATCCACATTCTGTATTTAAGTAGAAGTGAACTTGTGTGAAAAATACTCTGGTAAAAGTAGTACTCATTCAACTTCTTTACTTTAAAAAAAACAAACTACAAGTTCTGAATAAAGTTTTTTTTTTTTGCTCTGGATGAAATAATACTTGTTTAACCAGGAAAAATCTGAAAAGTTTCAAAATTATCCAAAAATAAACGTTTTAAAAGTGAGTTACTGTGTAGAAAATATGTTTGTTTAGGTCATGGTACTAGTTTTGTGGTGCCCTAGGTGAGCACCCCTCTTTCCTTTTTGTCAAATTAGAAATTTACATCTGTAAACATAGTATCCTACATCTGATCGAGTACATACTGAGTAACCATGAATAATCATTGTCAATGTTAATGCTTTATTTACTGTATTTTCCACACTATAAGGAGCATTAAATTAAGCTAAACTGTCAACCTTGTTGAGTTGTAACATGGAACAAAACACACTCTTATTCTGCTAAACCACACTTTAAAAAAGTCCAAATTCTGAGATAAAAAGTCAAAATTATGCTGTAAAAAGTCCAAATTATGCAATAAAAAGTCCAAATTTTGAGATAAAAAGTAAAATTTCTGTGATTAAAAAGTCAAAATTACGAGAGAAAAAGTCAAAATCATCTGATAAAAAGTCAAAATTATAAGATAAAAACTCAACATTTCAAGTTACTAAGCACAACCAGAATTAATCCATACAAAGTGCGCTTCGAGCAAATTTAAGTATTTTAAATGCGCCTTATGGTCTGGAAAATATGGTAGTTTAATCTTCTAATTCTGTGGTACTTGGCGCCCCCGAGACATTTGGTGCCCTCGGCGACCGCCTAGTCTGCCTATGCCTAACGCCAGCCCTGTTTGTGGGTATAGGAAGGAAATTATTAACCTGACTCACGTCATCTGGCTGTGTTTCACCAAACTACATGCTAGGGGGGCATTGCGATTACCTCGCATTACCTCGATACCATCTGAGTATCGTGAAATGTATTCTCCATTTACCTCAATGTAAAATTTCAAAGTGATCCAGAATCCAGGATCTTTTCCGGATCACCATCAAAATTTAACCATGTGTTCCTTGCGATACTCCCAACACATTCTTTCATAAAGATCCGTTCATAACTTTCGGAGTTATCTTGCTAACAGACAGACAGACAAGCTCTGGCAAAAACATACCTCCTTGGTAGACCTCTTTTCATTCAAAGGGGGTAGGTCTGCCTTGGCGGAGGTTTGTGCTCTGTGTGCTTTTCTAGTTTCTAATGATGTTACCTAAAGGAAGCATATACAGTGTAAACAAAATAGGCCCAAGGACTGACCCTTGAGGTACACCATAACTAACTCTGGAGGACGATGATGATTATTAGTTAACTTTGACAAATTGGTACCAATTAGATAAATAGGATTTTTTACTGTTCTTATGTCCCATTCTAATATCTGCACTAAGGTACTGGGGTCCATGGTATCAAAAGCTGCACAGTCCAGAATGGGAGTACAGTACTTTGACCACCTCTGCTGATAAGAGATGAGGCCAAATCAGGTAAAACATTTGCGAGGGGCAGGGTTTGTTGTGCCTGGAACCACTTGTTTTGGACATGAAATACTTCATTCTACATATTTCATCTGAAAAAATCCGGGGGCTGGTTGATCTCGAATGTTCCAAAGTTATTACAAATGTTCAATGTGCGCTCCACTTGTAACGCTGCACTCTTCAAGTCGGTAGTGGAGTTTTTTTTTTTTTTTCTTCTTTTTTTTTTTTCCCCTCTTTCTTTCTTTTTGTACTTGTCTTGTCCAGCATCCTAAAAGCAGAATGTTAGTCTGGCTGCCTTTTGGTGTTGAACAAATGTGCTTTGCCAAAGGAAACTTCATAAAATATATGAGGCTCCCCTTGATATTCCACATAGAATATCGAGTTCCTTTTTTTTTCGACACAAACAACCTTCCTCTTGAAACTTCTTGTGCCGCGTCCAAATCTGCTTTCCCGTTGGCGCTTGTTTATGAAATATTCTAACAAATTCACGTAGCACATTCACATTTGACTGTATTTGGGCGTACTTCCACACACAAAACGCTTTTCCTTTTTCAGTAAACAGTCTATTCCTGAAGGCAGAACAATGAAAAAGTGGTTACATTTATGTGAGCAAAAAGACCAAACACATTTTCAACAATTAGGCAATTAAAAGTTCCATCATCTGACCATATGTATACGTCTACAGCACAGGTGTCAAACATAAGGCCAGGGGGTCCAATCTGGCCCACCGAAAGGGTCTAATCAGGACCATAACAATGAAGATATTAAGTGTGTAAAAGTGATTTTAATGCAGGTTCTACATACAGAAAAATTAGATTTCAGTTGATTCAGAACAGTAAAATATGATCACGAGTACCTAGAAATAATGATGAAAAATGCACATTATAATGTAAAAATGGTCAAATTACATGAAAATCTTTATATGAATAAACTATCCTTCTACAAAAAAAATATTTTTTTTTCACATGTGGCCCTAATACTCCATCGTAGAAGTCAGAGGTAAAGACGGGGGCGGGGGGGTTGCAATAAATAATAATAAATTTTAAAAAATCATTTGCCTTTTTTCATTGGAATCATTTTTACTTCAGTTTATATTGAACTGTATGTGGCTCCTGGAGTAAATAATCATGATGCATTTTATTTATAAGCACCTTTCAAGACTGTACAACAAGATAAAACAGACAAAACATAAAATACAAAGAAGCAAACAAATAGATAAAAGACTAATTACGTGATGTTCAACCATCACCACACTATAAACACTGACCTGAAATTACAGAACGGTAACTGTCATTATAGCTGTGATTTAAACACCATGTGCAATATATATATATATATATATATATATATATATATATATATATATATATATATATATATATATATATATATATATATATATATATATATATATATATATGTATATATGTATATATGTATATATATACCTGTGCAATTTATTTTAGTGCACAAATATATATTTGTTTTACTGTTACTGTTAATGTGTGCAATTACACTTTAATGTTTACAGTATATACTACTATACTATGTGTGAAGTATGAGTATTAAAGTAGGATGTGTATTTTTAACCTTTTAAAGCTTAGTTTTAAGAGTTGTGTTTTATTCTTATGTTTAAATGTCATTGTATTTATTACAATGAGAGTAAAGGAATCTATATATCTATTTATATTAAAAGTTAAGATGTAGATGTAAAGTGAGTTTGACTCCGTTTTGGACTTAGTTCCATCTGTTCTAAACCAATAAGAGTTTCTAAGTGAAAGTATGTGTTGTTAAATGTGCTCAAATGTAGATACTTTATAAGATGAATCAGAAAACAAATGACAAAAGTGCTGGTTAGCTCATGTTTTTAATATATATGATGGTGTGTTAATTCACATATACACTGTAAAATATAATAAGTTGACTTTACTTTGAAAAACTCAGGAAACTGATTACAGTAAAAATTTCCAACTAAAACAGCTTACAACTTTTAAGTGTATAAAACTTTAAACTGGTACACACTTTAAAGTCGTAACCTCTTTTACTTAGAAATTTTAAGGCAATCGATTTCCTAAGTTTTTCAAAGTAAAGTCAATGTATTGTATTTTACAGTGTACAGTATAGTAGTTTATGTACATGTATACAATGGATTTGTAAATATAATGTAAAGTGAATGGATCATAATGTGCAGACAGTGTTTTCTGGTAGATCTACTTCTTGTAAAGTGCTTTTATTGGTTTTGCCTTGGCTGAGGTTTGTGCTCTGAGTGCTTTCCTGTTTTTTTGTTTTTTTTTTTAAGCATTTTACTTGTGGGAACATTGTAATTTATCCTGACATTAGGATCCAAATCTTGTTACCGTTTCAGCCTCTGGTGACCAGTGACATTGAATCAAGACACTGGAGTAAATAAATACATTCTCCTAAACTTTCAGAGTCAGTAATAATTGTCAGTACGGCCTTAAAATGGACATTAACTTCTGTTTTATGTCTTTGAAAAAGTTTCAAATTGAAGTTGTACTAATCAGTCGGGCGCACACACTTGAGCGCTCAATCAGCACAAGTACTGAAACAGTTTACCCTCTGTGCTTTTATTTATTCATTAGCTCTTAAACCATCTGATACAAAAACCATTACGCTTCTTGGCTACGAGGCATTTCGTAGAGTCAAGCCGGTCTATCTGATACGCACAGTGAACTTGTATTGATTTGTCTGTTTTGTGTAGTCGATAGTCCATCACTAAGCAACAGTGGACGGTCGAGGCGTCGTTCCGTTGAATCTGGTGCCGTTCCAGAAGGTTAATAATGAGGTTTTGACCATGAGGACTCCACATCGTTCCTGCATTGGCCTCTGTGGTTTGATGCTGAAGTGGTTTCTGTGAGCACCAGCAAATTAAAGAAGAGCCGGGGGAAGGACGACTCTGGACCCGGCAGCTGCCAAATCTCAAACACTAATTGCAGGGCAGCGCGTGTGCATATGTTGTAGAATGGTATGCACCACAGGAAACAGATTTTCTGCTTATTCTTTAATTTTTTGGGACAATTTATGTCTCTAAGAATTGATGCTGTACAGGAAATGGAAATACCAAGGGGCAAGGACCTCAGCCCCAAAATGAAACCAATGCAGGAGGTTAATAGATTCCAGTTTGTTCAGAGCTTTTAAGCACAAACAGAGACTTCTAAAGGATGACTCCATAACTTGCACTTGCCCCCCCCCCCACACACACACACACACACACACACACCACCCACTGCCACAACCACCCACCCACACCAAGGAGAGGCAAGGGGTACTGTTTTTTTTTTTTTTTTAATTTGCTTTAGTTTGATTCATACTTAACAAAAGTAAAACATTAATAAAACTATTGTTAAATTCATACAAAATTGAGTTTATTGGGAATAATTGTCATTATATTTTGGGAAAAGTACGTCAAAGTTAAAAAAAAAATTTAGGATTATTTTTTCATATCTTTTTCTTTTTTCATTTACTTATAATGGGTAAAATGTCATGTTTGTAACAGCAAAACTATTGGATGAATTCATCCTAAATTGGGTTTATCTATGGCCGGTGACCCATAATATATGTTATTATATTTTGGGAAAGGTGCGTCAAAGTTCACATTTTTTATTAATTTTTTTCATATCTTTTTCTTTTTTCATTTACTTATAATGGACAAAAAGTCATATGTTTGTAACAGCAAAACTATTGGATGAATTTATACTAAATTGGGTTCATTGATGGCCAGGGAGCCAGAGTAAATGTCATTATATTTTGGGAAAGGTGCGTCAAAGTTCACATTTTTTAGGAATTTTTAAAAATCTTTTTCTCTTTTCATTTTCTTATAATGGGTGACATTTCAAATGTCTGTATCAGTAAAACTACTGGATGAATTCATACTAAATTGGGTTTGTTGATTACCAGTGACTCAAAATAGATGTCACCGTACTTTGGGAAAAGTAAGTCAAAGTTCAAATTTTTTATGAATTTTAAAAAAGAGGGTTTTTTTCATTTACTTAGAATGGGCAAAATTTCATATGTTTGTATCAGTAAAACTATTGGATGAATTCATACTAAACTGGAGTTATTGACAGCCAGTGACCCATGATAAATGTAATTATATTTTGGGAAAACTACGTCAAAGTTCCAATTTTTTTATGAATTTTTTTAAATCTGTTTTCTTTTTTTATTTACATAGAATGGTCAAAATTTCAAGTGATTATAGCAGCAAAACTATTGGTTGAATTCATACTAAATTTGGTTTAGAGATGGCCAGATAACCCTGAATAAATGCTATTACATTTTAGGGAAATTAAATCAAAGTTGACATTTTTAATTAAAGAAATAAATAATTCCCATTTACTTATAATGACCAAATTTTTACCTCACATACCTTACCTTACATACTGGTATATTATATTATATTATATTATATTATATTATATTATATTATATTATATTATATTATATTATATTATATTATATTATATTATATTATACTACATATATATATATATATATATATATATATATATTTGTTTTTTTGTTTTGTTTTGTTTTTTTTAATTAAATTTTTTTTTTTTTTTTTTTTTTTTTTTTTTTACTATGAACGTACTCCAGTTGAAAAATAACCAAGACACCAATGGTCTTTTTAATTCTTTTATCCAAAAACCCAGAGCAGCACAGTGAGTACATGTATGTATCGACATAACAGTAGCAGCAGCTGAATCCCTCAGGACCCCATGACACGTAAAAAAGCTGTCCTTTTAGAAGCCTGACTAAACAAAAGATACAACCTTCGAACACCCAAACCATGGCTATATTTAACAAGTTAACATATCGATATACATCATAAATATTCTATAACAACAGCAACAGCAACATCACATACACAAAATGATGTTTTGAAGAAGGAAAGAAATTGGTTTCTCTTCCTTTTGAAGGTTGTCATCTGATGCATCATCTATCGATCTGGGTAAATGTGATGTCGATTTCTTCGTAACACTCCAGTGAACATAATCCAGTCAAGTATTTAGGTCTGAAACACACAGAAGATCCACAAAGGCTCAGAAAGTGCAGGAATATTTGGTCAATATAAACATCTATGTTGGGATTTCTTCCATTTTCCATAAAGATGCATGTTCATAATTTCTATTTTATGCTGGGGGAAAATGTAATTTTAATTTGGAGACATATTTTTCAGGTGATTTAAGCAAAATTACTCTAGGGTGGTAAGGAGTAAAAGCGTCTAGAGTAGCAAAAGTGTTTGGTGGAATATTCTACCACATTGGTTTTATATAGAGACCATTACAGTTTGGGAAAAATAGGTTGAAGTTAAAATTTTATGACTTCTAAAAAATGTTTCCCATTTACTGATAATGGAAAACATTTTAAATAATAGAATAAAATAAAACAAAAGTACCAAAAGACATTAGGGAAGCCAGTTCACTGAATATATTTAAAACTAAATTAAAAACATTTTTTATTTTCATCAGCCTTTGAAGGGACATAAAGAATGGAGTCACAATTCTGTTCTTTACATTCTTTATACTCTTTATATCATTTATGTATAATCAGTTTTTCTTGTACTTTTGTCATTTTATAATATTGTGCAATCAAATTTTAATGTATTTTTTATTTCACACTGTCTTAAAATTGCATTTTAATTTTTAATCAATGTGAAGCACAGTGTTTGTATGAAAGGTGCTATATAAATAAATATTATTATTATTATTATTATTATTATTATTATTATTATTATTATTATTATTATTACTTTTGAGTCAGTTTGTGTGGTTGTTTGTGAGTAGCTTTATACAAAAACTACTGGACTGACTTCTATGAAATTTTCAGGAAACATGCGAAGTCGTCCAAAGTAGATCCCATTAAAATTTGATGAATGTAGGTCAAAGGTCACAGTCACCACAAATGTGTTTTCATAATGATACAAGATAGGGTTGAGGGGTTCTGTGCTTAGAACTATTGTTTTTTTATTGTTGACTTTGAATTTATTTTTATAAAGTGAAATTTAAATAATGAAAATGAAAGGAAAATGCAGCATAATTCAATTGTTGGTTTTGTGCTTCAAAATGAAAGTCAAATAAGTTTTTTGTTTTTTAATTCCCATTCATAAACGGAAAATCCAAATACCAAAATATACACGGACCCATAAAACGGATCTTAAAATCCGGTGGCCATGTTTCTTTCGGTTGTAAAGATTCACGGCCATTATCTGTTTGTTTTTTTTGTCTATTATTCATTTAAACACAAAAAGAAAAACTGAAAAACGATACTTTTTTTTTTTCCATTTCGGTTTTAGAAACAGATAATGAAGAAACTAGTTGTTTTTTTATTGTCTTATTTTGAAAATCGAATGATACACAGATTATCAAACTATATAACACACACGAGGGGGGCGGGGTTTATTGTGCCTGGCGCCTCTTGTTTAAAATGCATTGTGTGTTTCTATTAATAAGAACATAAATATATATTGTGTGCCATATATTTTTTTCCCACTCTGAGGTTCTATCTAATAAAAAAAATCTCATATAAAGGGAAATTGAGTTAGATATACTCAACCAGTACCGACCCTGAGGCAGCTCATCTTTACACTCAGGTCTTATTTAATATCATCTTCATCAGTATGTGCTGAGTTTTGTGTTGGATGCACTCTGTCTGACTTCCATGACTTCACCAACACCTTTAAAAAGTGCAGGTTCATATGTTAATTAATCTGAATTCGGAGTTGAATTATTAAAAACCAGAGGTGTTCAAAGTACGACTACTGGTGTGAAAAAATACTCTGGTAAAAGTAGAAGTACTGATTCAACTGCTTTACTGAAGTAAAAGTCAAAAAGTACAACTTCTCAACTTTAATAAAGTGAAAAGTAAAAATGCATATTTATTTTTGCTATGGATGAATTAATGCTTATTTAAACAAGAAAACCAGAAATTAAAAAAAAAAAAATCCAAAAAAGAAAGCCTTTTAAAGTGAATTATTCTGTAGATGATGCGTTTAATTGGGTCATGATTCTAAGTTTAGTGGGTATGGGCAGGAAATGTAGGAAAAATTCAAAAGTCATAAATAGGAGCTTAAAAAAAAGTTAATTATGACATAAAAAAAAAAAATCTAAATTGTGAAATAAAAAGTTAAAATTATGAGATCAAAAGTAAAAAATTATTAGGGAAAAAAACTCAGAATTATTAGATAAAAAGTCAAGATTATGAGATTAATGTCAAAATTATGAGAAAAAAGTCATAATTATGAGATAAAAAGTCAAGATTATGAGATAAAAAAAAAATCTAAATAATAAGAAAAAAACTCAAAATTATGAGATAAAAAAATAAAAATTATTAGGAAAAAATCCTGTGAATTATGAGATAAAAAGTCAACATTATGAGATTAATGTCAAAATTATGAGAAAAAAGTCATAATTATGAGATAAAAAATGTATAATTATGGGATAAAAAAGTCAATATTTTGTCAATTTCAGATTTACAACTGAAATTGCACATGCGTACATACTGTCACATTTGTCTACTTTGACAAAGTAATGAGTTTATTCTTTTCAAGTAAAGTACAGATACCAAAAAACGGTACTTAAGTACAATAATGAAGCACTTTTACTTAGTTACTAAACATCTACCATCAACAGATTTACACTTTTTAATACCTAACAATCCACTAATCCTAACATGACGTGTAAATATTTGGTGTAAAATACAGTTTGACATCATTTATTCATCACATATGATGCATAAAACTCGTAAAATCAGATTAAAATGAAGAAATCCTTCTAAAGAACGGAGAAAAATGAGCAAAATACTTGAAAAATTAGGTGACTTCATATATATATACTCTATATAAAATGTATAATATAGTATAGTATTTGATATAGTATTCTTAGAATGTAAAGAATATAAAGTACAGATATTTATACAAAAATGTAGGGAGTAAAAGTAAAAAGTTGCGACAAAAATAGTAAAGTACAGATACTTAAAACATCTACTTAAATACAGTAAAGGAAGTACTTCTACTTACTCTGGTGCAATGTTAAGCTTTGATCTTCTTTCCTTTTTCTTCCGCCATGTTCAACACATCACAACAATAATTTACTATTTATATCCCCTCATGTGTCCCTGTATATGTGTTAATAATCTAAATGACCTAATTACAGGTAAATCCTCTGTGTTGTGAGAAAACACTGATTTGCATCCTGCAGGTATATTAGCCAAACTCCAGTTTCCCACAGGAAGAAGAATGTGTTTAAATACTGCTTATCCTAAACTAATACCTAATAATGAGCCCCTTTCAATTGACTGAGTGAACGCTGGCTTCATATAAGTGTCCTGAATTACAAGTAAGATGAACTCTGCAGTGAATCATCCAAAGGAAAAACACCATCTTTAATCATAGCACATATGATATCTTACTTTATTTGCATAGAAAACATTATTCTATTAGTTACAGATGTCTCTTCTATATAAATCTGGATCCGTTCATGTATTAATATTGACACACTCCGGTAAAAATAGTTTACTTTTAATATTTAATAGTGATTTTTATTTGACTTTTTAGGAACATTGAAGCAGTTGTGGTGGAATAATCATAAACATTGTGTGTAACGGGAATATTAAATAAGATTTTTTTGTGATATTACATTATTTCCTTTGTCGTTAAATATTTATCTTTTCAACCTCATGTAGATATTGGATATTTGGAAGACTATAGTATTACTGCAAATACATGGACTCCAAACTATAGCCTTTTATTTGATACTTTAACAGAATGTTGATCTTTGCTTTTATTTATTATGCCTGTGTCTTTATGAAATCCCTGTTTTTAGGATAAATACTGACTAGAAATATGTTCTTAAAGCAAAAACATACTAAAGTGTCCAGACTTTTACGACTGCGTTTCCCACAGTGCAACTCAGATATTAGTTTTTTTTTTTAAATCTACAGTAACATTCCACACTCTGTCATAGTCAAACAGCAAAAAAAACCCAAAAAAAACTAAACACAAAGTGAGCTTTAAAATAAGGAACAACCATTTTAATCTGTGTTACAGGATTAGAGCCACAGGGTGAATAAAATAAAATAAAACTGGATTATTATTGGTTATTATTCTGGGGACAAAGTCAGATTTTCAATTTAAGTATGTATTATTGTTATGAGATTAAATAAAAATTTTTGTTGAAATTATGAATTTAGTCTCAATAAAAAAAATATTAAACAAACCCCCCCAGAATAATAATAATAATAATAATAATAATAATAATAATAATAATAATAAAAATAATTAATTGTATATATATACATACATACATACACATATATATATATATATATATATATATATATATATATATATATATATATAACACATTTGTTTCAACTGGCCTTTGTTTGAATTGTTGCTTTTATCATCTGTCTGTTTTTATGTTGTTTCCTGCTTTTACTGTATGTTTTATGCCTTTAATGCTGTTTCATGTTTTTACTTTTATTCCTTTTGTAAAGCACCTTTTGACTTTATGTTCTTGAAAGGTGCTATATAAATAGATTATATATATATATATATACCAGGGCATATATACCAGTGGCCTTGATTTCTCAGAACATTCCAAAAATAAAATACATACAAACAAGCTAAAGCTAAAAATGCTGAATCTAAGATCATTTCACTTGACAAGATTATTGAATGAAGATTATTAAATCTAGAAAAAAGTTTAGTTTAAATTAAGAATAAGAAATAAATTTTTATAACAAGATATATTATTTTACATTTCTAAATCTAACTTTGTTTGTTTTCTATCTTGGTTAGAAAAAAATAAATATAATTTGCAGTGAACTCACACCATAATTAACTGTTGTACGTACCCACACACTCATTAGTTAACCCAAATTATAAGTGAATGCAAACATCTCTGTGATTAACCTTCAGTGTAAAATGAGTCATCTAAATATTATTTTATGGTTCAGGAGTGAAAAGCAGAAGACGGCTGTATTTAGAGGAGTTACTGCTCATGTTGGATCTGAAACCCAGGAAACCTTCATCCTCTGTCTATTCTGTGGCTTTATATAAGATAAGTAGTCACCACTCCACACAACAAAAATACAATCATATTACATCAGTAGTTAAATAAATAAATACTGGATGTAAATAGCTCTGAGATAAAAAAAAAAAAAAAACAATTCAAATAAATTAACATTAAAAAAGTTATTATTAAAATTATAATTTAAAGAAGTGGAGTTAAATATGGTAAATTGATAAGCTATATAAAAAAAATAAGGAAAAAAACTTTAATAAAAGGAGTGATATTTTTGCTGTTTTTAAATTGAATTATTCATTTTCAATCATTTCCCTGAGGTCAGTCCTGCTCACCCACGTACGCTCAGTGGAAAAAGCAAACTGGACGACCTGAAGTTAGATTTAAACACCAAACATGATCCACCAGACTGCTGCATCCTCAGAAGAGTCTTGGACAGACAGAAGCCATGATCCCACAGGTAAAACCCTGTGACACTAACAACAGCTGGTGTTTTAACACATAATTCAGACAAAATTGGTACATTTTTATCATTTTCAAAGGGTTTTCAGGGGTAGTTTTTGGGGGGTTTTGGAACAAATTAGGCCATGTTGAGCCACATTTTGTAATAAACGTCCAAAATGTAATAACTTTTTCATTTCATTTTGTAATAAACTGCCACATTTTGTAATAAATGTTACCAATTATGTAATAATTTATTCCATTTTGCAGCAGCAGGTGCTTTGGTGGTGTGGTATTAAAACACAAGGAGCTGTTTGGGAAACATTCCAAGTGGTTTATGTCTTAGCTGGTAATTAGACATATTAGACTTTAGGACAATTTGAAATTACGGATATATTTTAGAAATAGAAATATTGTTTAAAATTAATGTTAGTGGATAAATTATGTGGTAACAGCAGCTCTGTAAACAAACACAATATACTTATGTTGTTTAACCTCTTAAACCCCAAGTGGATTTTCTGGAAAATTCCACCTAAAATACGTGCCCAAATTAAAGTAAAATACAATTAATAAATAAATAAATCGTTATTACGTAATGCACCAAGTTATTAAATTTTCTAGAGAATAAAAAAGTTGCAAGTGCATTTTGTAATAATGTTCTAAAAATGTAATTACTTATTACATAATGTGGCAAAATTTATTACAAAATAAAATGAAAAAGTTATTAAATTTTAGACATTTATTACAACATGCAGCTCAACAGACCTTTTACATGAAAATGCGACTCTATTTACGAAAACTTCACGTTACGAAAACACTTTTGGAACAGATTAATTTCGTCAGTAGAGGTACCACTGTATTATTATTATTATGCCCCAGAACATGTGGACCATCAGAGGAACTGCCAACCCTTCAAGTCTTAGGACGACCCACAGTCACCCCTCAATACAGTGGGGAAAAAAACCCCAAAAAAATCAAAAACCTAATTTGTTAAGAAGCCACTTCATCAGCCATTACCTAATTTGCTCTGAATTATATAACAGTAAAAAGTCAAATCCAGCCCAGATGTTATGGTGGCAGTGGTCGTTCAGACCAGTAGTCCAACGACTTAAGCAGATTTAGAAGCAAGAACGAGAAGCGGTTTTAATTTGTAAAACTTTGCTCAAAGTCGGATTCATACTTTACTTGTGGTTTCACTGTGTTCTCATGAGCAAAGATACATAGTTCTTTAGACCCCACCCCCCCACCCCCCACCCACACACACACATACAAAAAAAAAAAAACCTAGTCTGGCCACAACACTGAGAAGCATGACATCATGGTCTAACTTAAAGCTACGCTGGAGAACATCCAGATAAAAGTGGCAGGATATGCAAGCCAGTTAAGCCCCATCTGGTGTGAGGACTGTGTACGCAGCCTCAGAGCTTTATTATATGTGGCATGAAAGGATTATAGCACAACGGTTTATTTAGTTTCCCTTTAAGATCACTGATTTGGACCTGCTGCAGAGTCAACATTTGACCTGAAGGGCTGGCGGGGCAGCCAGATGGACGGCTCACACTCTGAACCAAAGAACTGATTCACAGTATCTGTGAGATGAGGAGCATCAAAAAGCTGGAAGTGCACATGAAGCACCTCAGAAGTAGCAACGAACGGAACAAAAGCCTCCGTAATATGAAAGGAATGAATGTATGAGTAACACGCTGACAGTAAAAACAAAGTCAAGTCAAATGGAACTTTAATATTAACACTCATTGAATTTTTGTTCCAAATATCACCAAAAAAAATGGGATTTTCAATGGATATAAGAAGTTATTTTTAGATAATAGACCTGGAAAATCTTATTTCAAGAACTCCTTCATTTGGTCGATTGGCAGATTTTTTTGGTTTGTTTGTGTTTTTTTTTTTTAAATAATTTGGGGGGGACACAAACCTCCACCAAGGCAGACCTCCCCTCTTTAAATGAATAGAGCTCCGCCGAGGATGTTATGTTTTTGCCAGAGTTTGTCAGTTATGGATGGATCCTGGTAATGTGGGAATTATTAGATTTTGGTGGTGATATGAAGAACAAATTTCAAAGTGATCCAGAATCCAGGATCTCTTCCGTACATACGTTTTTGAGTTATCTTTACACCCTAAAATCATTTGTGTTCAGACCATGACGCCTTGTTTTATTAGCTCGGTCTTTTATTCCTGATACAGTATTTTCTTTTCTTTTTTTTTTTTTATTCCTACATTGTTTTTCTCTTTCTCTGTCACACTTTGAGGTACTACTGAATGACAATTGTGTTAAAATGTATTATTATTATTGTTATTATTATTATTGTTGTTTGTTTGTAGTTCATTTATTTCAAATATGCCACAGCTTAAACGATTGCATTCAACTAATATAAAAACTTATACATAACAATATTCAAAAATGTGTTGTTATTGTTATTATTGTTATTATTAGTAGTAGTAGTATTAATATTATTAAAATTCACTTGGTAAGATTTAGATTTTTGCAGTGAATATAAAAGTGTCTGTTATAGAAGATGATGCTGTTTCCATGGTAACTGCCTCTGGGCGTCCAGTTGGGTCATATCTGACACATTTAGATTATTTCTCAGTGTGTAGAGTCATTATCATGGTCATTAAATATTCATAATTTCCATTTGTAAAAACAACTGAGGTGTGTCCAAACGGTGTCTGATGAAAGTGTTGTTGATTCGAAGCTGCAGACATGATTTTGAGGAAAGAAGAAAAGTCTGGTTTTAATAAGCATCAGAGTAACTCAAGCTGTCACTCTCCAAGTCTCTAATGATCCCCCGATGGACTTGTGATTCTGTGAACAGTGTTAATTTAGCTTGAGCTGAGCTCAGCATTCTACCTGTCTGTTCTGCTTTCAGTCGATGTACCTGTCAAATGTCTTTCAATTAGTCGTCCTCAACTGAAGAAAGAAAAAAATAAAACAGCGTGTATGTTCAGCGGGAACAAGTTTCACATCTTTTATTAGTAAAAGTTCAGTCGTGTTTCAATATTTTCTTACAAGTTTAGATTCCTGCTGATAGAATCCAAAGTAAAAGTGTGTTTTAACGGTTGTTAAAAGGGTTGATGTTTACCTGTTAGCTAACTCTATTTCTATGCTAAAAATAATACACTGAAGCTATTCCTAAATTTTGGCGCGGTATATTTGGGCTTTTTAACGTGTTTCCATTGATGGTTGTTCTAGGCAGGGATGTCGCAACTTGTGAAATATCATCTATGGGCATCCACCCAGATGATTTCATAGCCTCCACATTTTCCTGAGTTTATATATTATATCGTTACTGGATCCAGGAAACGGACACAGAATTGGTCTCACCTACTTTTTATTTCAGGATAAACAGTTACTGTCGTCACAATCACACCAAACAAACATCAATAACATTTCGGGGCTGTTACAATATCTATGGTTTAAACTGTTTACCCGCCCGGGCGGCACAACAGCATATGTAAATGAAGCGCACCTCAGTTCGCTGGTAATGTAAACAGTTCTTCTTCGTGGTGTTAACAAACAATCATTAACCAGTAAGTAATGAGAAATGTTACTGTTGTTAAACTAAGTTAACTAAACTATGTCTTGTTCTGTGACATTTACCCTAAGACAGTGGTTCTAGAACTTTTTTCACTGATGTTCCCCCTGAGGAACATATTTTTAGTCGTCACCCCTGACATGGACAAAACATTTTTGTAAGAAAAAAAGAGGAACAGTGTCTGTAAAATTAGTGTCTGATTTTTTAAATCCAAATTTATATCCGATTTTTTTTTAATCTAATCATTTTTACTTTTTATCACATAATTTTGACTTTTTATCTCATGACTTTTTAACTCATTATTTTGACCACAACCTAGACCACCCTCACATTTTAAATGACTGTGATGCCCCTGATGTCATCCCACGGAAGATGGACTTTTCGATGTCTTGATAGCACGCTGCTTTTCTCTGCTGTTTGCTGTCTCTAAAATGGCAATTATGTTTTTTTTTAGGAAAGTCTCCGTCTCCTCCTCTGTCCATTGTTTATTTTTTATTGTTTATTGGAGATCCCCATTAGCTTCCACTGCAGTGGTTACTAGTCTTCCTGAGGTCCCAGTCGTGTTTATACATTATTCACAACAAAAAAGTGTACATGATTTACAATATAAAATATATCCATCACTCACAACAAATACAGTGGCAATGAGATACGCCGAGTGGAAGAAGAGTTCATCATGGAGTGCGTCCATGTGTGTCATGCTTTTTTCACTCTGCGAGAAGTGATCATGTGACCATGTCTTGTGATGTATAATTGCGGAAAAAGTGTTTCCATGGCGCTTTTGCGATATATTAGAATATCGAAACGTCTGAAAAACCACCTCATGGAAGTAGAATGTGAAAAATAATATGAAGTGCAAAGTGTGCGTAAGAAGCTCATCTAGTTATAGGATGGTTACGAATGTAGGTTGTTTATGTGACAGTTGATTATGTTGATGAACATTGGACTGTTTTGTTTCCTCTAACAGAAACAAATGGTGATCAGTGTCATAGGCCCTCGCCTTTTCCCCAAGTGACCGCAGAGACCACCCAACAGCTGGAGGACGTTTTGTTTTCACTCCCATTCAAAAGCTGTAGGGGGCGTCAGAGAGCCATTCCATAATCTAACAATATGAGTCCCATACCATCGTGTTCAGGTTGTCATTCTGCACAAATGTTACATTGGGTCCAATTCAATCTGATGCTGTATGTGCGAGATACACTCACTTTTATGTGTCTAAAAATGGACGCTTTGTTGTGAGGTCATCAGAGCCACGGCCAACATTTTATCAAAATTTGGCATGATAACTTTTGATCCCACACATGTGTAGGTGACTTCCACCAAGTTTGGTGTAAATCGGATGTCCACACGTTGAGATTATCCTTTTTGTATGAGGGGTGGTATTTTAGAGTTTCACACTTCTCTTCAATATGGCTGACTTCCTGTTGGGTTTAGGGTGGGGCCATAATGTAACTCTTTACTTGTCCTACCATGGGCTATGTGTGTACCAAGTTTCATGTTTGTACGGCAAAAAAAATTTGAGGGTCGCTCCCTTCCGTGTAATGTATTTTGATTTTTGAGAGGGCGTGGCCGAGATTTATTTTCGGCGACATTTTTCACCGACCTTGAATGTGGGGTCAAATAAAATTCCCTGTTTTATAAATGTTTAAAATGCGAAAATTGGGTTTAAAGCAATGAAACAACAACAACAACAACAACAACCACAACCACCACCACCACAACCACAACAACAACCACAACCACAACCACAACCACAACACCAACAACAACAACCACAACCACAACAACCACAACCACAACAACAACACCAACAACAACAACCACAACCACAACAACCACAACCACAACAACAACAACAACCACAACCACAACCACAACAACAACAACCACAACAACAACAACAACCACAACCACCACCACCACCAGCGCTCGGGGCTAATTTCAAACCAAATCCACCAGTTCCTCTAAACTCTACTGGTTCCTTCCTACTGTTGTGTTCGTTACATTCAACCTAACATTTACTGTCACGCTTCATCAATATTCCATTTTCATTTCTCCCACAGATAAAATTCTATTCTATTTGTTTATTATATTCGTATCTGTTCCAGTTTATTTTTCTGTTTTTCCAATTATGCGCAGAACAGCTTTTATTTGTCATTTATTGTTTGTAAGGCTTATCAATATGAACTCCACAGAGCACATTCTCCCAATAATATGTCATTACAGCAGGAGAAAGTGATACACAATGTGTTTAGAAACAAACAAGGACAAGCTTCAAGGTCGATGTTTTTTTTTTTTTCCCATATTCTTCCTCTAAACACAAAAGTTATTCAAGCATTGCTCATTTGTGTCTGACAAGTAGGTCAGAAACTGGAATACTAAATAGGATATTTGTGTTTTGTACAAGGAATTAACATATTTTTGCAAATAATATTTTTAAACTAAAGATACTGCATGTTATTTTGGGCCCGTCCCACACTCTTCTGTGTGACTTATCTCAAATCACGATCCGTTGGCAGAACAGCCGGCATCGAAAATAGCCAAATATATGGTGGTGGATGGGTGTTTTTTTTTTTTTTAGGGGGGGAGTGGGGATTTTTTTTTTTTTTGGACAGTGTTTACAGGAAGTCTGTATTCAACTGTGGAGTGGAGGTGTGTTTGTTTTCACACCACATAAGCAGAGTTGGTATCTTGGTTCTGATCTGATGGGGCAGGTAGAGCAGCAGCAGCAGCACTGGCAGGCAGAGGCTGATCTGGACCAAATGGAGCCCAGGTATTTACCTCTACCTTGTAACACACCAGGGAGAGGGAGGCTCACACAACACACCCACCGTCAGAAACAACCGACAATGAAAATATATGCAACAGCCTGTGCAATATGTCGATTTAATTAATTAAATTGTGTTTTTTTGTTGTGGCTGATTTAACCCTTTGATGCCTACAGTACTGGTCACTCCAGTGGACAGTTCTTCTACAGTTGTTCTCCTGTATATTCATGGGTTTTAGTTGTTTTAGTTCCGTATCAGTCAGTTCATATCATTACTGTAACTGGTCTGTTCTTAACACCTGATCTGCACTAATATGTTTACCTGGAAATCAATTATTTGCTGTTATTAGACTTAAAGGTGTCATTCTATGGTTATTTCATTAAAATTACTGTGTTCTCCATTGTTATTGAATACATTGTGTGTTGGTTCTATTTAAAAAAAAAAAAAAAGTACAGATTATTTTGTTTCCAGCTGTTTTTTCACGGTAGAAAATTGACTTAAGGTGGAACAACAGAGTTTACCGTTACTTCCTCATACATGTCCATGACGCGGTGACGAGGCATCTCTGATTGGCTCAGAATGCATGAAGGAACACTCCCCCCCTCCCCTCTTGCTGTGTATGTATTTACCTTTACCAGAGTAACATCCAGTTAGGTTTCGGGCCGTGGCTTGACCTGAAAACATGTAGGGAAAAAAAGAGGCTTTATTTCCACAGAGAGCACATGAACCAGTTTGATCCAACATTTTTTTCACTTTTGTGGTGCTGTCTTCTCTTGTAGATGCTAATGCTAATGCTAGTTCATATTCGCTGCCAGGGACGGGTTTATATATATATATATATATATATATATATATATATATATATAAAACTGCTCCAGGAGAACATCTCCTACCCTACTTTAAACCCATAAAAACCCAAACAACCACGTCAACCAAAACTATACTGATTTAAACTGTGTTGTTCCACTTATTATATCAATGCATATAAGTAATTGGTGTAAAACATAGTTTGTCATAAGATCTGATGCGTTTGGATATTCAGAGACTCCATAGTTACCATGGAAACAACATCATCCCCTACAACATTCCCAGCCAACATATCCATGTGAGCCCCACAAGGGTTACATGTGGGCTGCATATAATGGACCCAAGTGGGTTTGTCTGCAGTTTCCATGGTGATCCTACATGTGTTTGTCCATATCAGAATCACAGATCTGAATATCTCCTATCATGTATTTTTCCACATGTTTTATTCCACTTTTTTTTATCTTCCTTGTCATTTACACTCCTTAAATGCTATGTTTATATTATTTTAGTTTGCAGAACTTTTTATTTGTTTTAATATAAATAATGGTGCCTTTTTTCCATATGTGTTGTTTGTTTTACTTAATAAAGCTCCATCTCAATTTTTTTTTGTACTCGTTGAAATGACAATAAAGAGATTCTGATTCTGATATGAGCAAACACATGTGTGGTCACCATGGAAACTACTGACAAAACCACTCACAATAACAGACACCCTGTTGAAGAAGGGCCAGAGTCGCCTCCACCCACTGACAAGACTGAGCTTCTTGGGCGTGAACAGGGTTGTGGTGTCCACTGTCCTATCATGTGCTGGAGAGCGGTCAGGACACATGGAGAGTCAAGATAAGATAAGATAGTCCTTTATTTGTCGCACTAGGGGAAATTCCAGGTTTACAGCAGCACAGAAAAGAGTGGCACACAAGAGCAGCACAGCAACAAAAAAATATATTAAAAAAACACTCAAATTCTATATACACCATATACACTTTTTACACTATATACACTTTTTACACTATATACACTATTTACACTATATACACTATTTACACTATATACACTATTTACACTATTTACACTATATACACTATTTACACTATTTACACTATATACACTATTTACACTATATACACTATTTACACTATTTACACTATATACACTATTTACACTATTTACACTATATACACTATTTACACTATTTACACTATTTACACTATATACACTATTTACACTATTTACAGTAGCGCTGGATCGTTATGGGTTAAACAAAGAATTAAGTTAAGAACAGATGGAGTGTTGAGTGGCATTTTGTAATAAACGTCCAAAATGTAATAACTTTTTCATTTCATTTTGTAATAAACTGCCACATTTTGTAATAATTTATTCCATTTTGCAGCAGCAGGTGCTATGGTGGTGTGGTTTTAAAACTGTTTGGGAAACATTCCAATTGGTTTATGTCTTGGCTGGTAATTAGACATATTAGACATTAGGACAATTTGAAATGACAGATATATTTTGGAAATAGAAATTTGTTGATTTGTTTAGCCTTTTGAGGCAATTTCATATTAGTTTAAAATGAATGTAAGTGGATAAATGTTCTGGTCACAGCAGCTCTATAAACAAGCAGAAGACATTTATGTTGTTTAACCTCTTCAGCCCCAAGTGGGTTTTGTGGCAAATTCCTCCTAAAATGCATGTCCAAATTAAAGTAAAATAGAATTAACAAACAAATAAACTATGCTTTAGAATTGTTATTATGTAATGCACTATGTTATTATATTTTCTAGAGCAGGGGTCTCAAACATGTGGCCCGAGGTCCAAATGCGGCCCTCCAAATGTTCCAATGCGGCCCCTGGGCTGAAGAGAATATTAACAAAAAAAGACTATATTTTCTTCTCAGGTTTTTTTCTTTGTCTATAAATGATGACATCTTCAAATGTATATCTTTGTTTTAGTGGAAAAACTAACATTAATTAATTAATGAAAATATTGACATTTACAAACTATCCTGTAACAATAAAATGTGAATAATTTGAACAAATGTGAACAACCTGAAATATCTAAAGAAAATGAGACACAATTTAAACTATTTTCTGCTTCTGTTACTAAGAGTTTAGTGTCTTTGTGGAACTGATCCATAATAAAACACATGGACTAATGATAAACTGAGGCAGAATATTGTTAAAATTTACCTTATTTTCCTTATGAAATGTTCCTTTTTGTTGCATTTGGATAATTTATAAAAGTACTTTCATCATTTAATGGGGGGTTTTTTTGCACTAAAACAATGACAACAATTTGGAGTTATTATTCTTTATAGGTAATTATGTTTTAATTTTAATGGTCCGGCCCATTGGAGATTAAATCAGGCTGAATGTGGCCCTTGAAAAAAACGAGTTTGAGACCCCTGTTCTCAAAATGTCATAACTTATTACAAAACACAGCTTTATTCCAAAATTAAATGAAAATGTGCTAACATTTTGGACTACCAGCTCACTTAAACTCTGACTGTAATCACCATTTAAAGCTGCATTTATAGACTTCATATAACAGTGAACACGACAGGAAAACATAAGCAATCACTTGATTATGTGGGTGTTTGCGTTTAAAGTCTAAAAATACTTCATTTGAGCGACTGTTGGCCTGTTAGGGCTGAGCCCAGGCCGCACCAGTGTTCCCCATAAGGCAAAGCAATAACTATGACCTCAGTCTGTTATTTTGGTAATGGCTAATTAGAAGGGGCTTGTTTCCGATTAGCTCCTAATGTGACTTACACAGACCATTGCCTTGTTTCCGTGTATATCGAGTTATCCGTCGGTGAACCCCCGCCGCTGCTTTGACTGTTCCAATCAGCCTGTTTGTTTTTGTCCATGATCACGTACACAACAACGACAGACTTGCCTCATTATTCTTGCTTTGTTAATCCCGCTATTCATCACTTAATGTACATTTTCCATCTTACTAATGATGGAATTCCCACGAGAAGACGAATGACAAATGGAAGAACGGCTTTGATTGAACCTGTGAAGAGGCGACGCTTCCTGCTGTGGATAACCACGTATAACCACGTATAACCACGTACATCCATGTATATCCACGTATATCCACGTACATCCATGTATAACCACGTACATCCATGTACATCCACGTACATCCACGTACATCCACGTATATCCACGTATAACCACGTATAACCACGTATAACCACGTACATCCATGTATATCCACGTACATCCATGTATAACCACGTACATCCACGTATAACCACGTATATCCACGTACATCCACGTACGTCCACGTATAACCACGTATATCCACGTACATCCACGTACATCCACGTATATCCACGTACATCCACGTATAACCACGTATATCCACGTACATCCACGTACATCCACGTACATACATGTATAACCACGTACATCCACGTATAACCACGTATATCCACGTACATCCACGTACATCCACATATATCCACGTATAACCACGTATATCCACGTATAACTACGTATAACCACGTATAACCACGTATAACCACGTATATCCACGTATATCCACGTACATCAACGTACATCCACGTGCATCCACGTATATCCTCGTATAACCACGTATATCCACGTACATCCATGTACATCCACGTACATCCACGTATATCCTCGTATAACCACGTATAACCACGTATATCCACGTACATCCACGTATATCCACGTATATCCACGTATAACCACGTACATCCACGTATATCCACGTCGTATATGAGCTTTTACACCCTGCACCTCTTTGCTATAATGGAGACGAATATAAGCCTCATCCTGTTGTATCTCATAAAATTATGCAGAATTATCATGCATTACCGACTGCTGGGGATGGATTAATATGATTTATGTTCATTACAGTTGGAGTCGACATAGTTTTCATGCACAGTCGGTGTTTGTACATGACATTAAAGAAGCTTTTCCTACAATTATAGGCTTTGAAAATGTCACTAATGTTCATACAATTGGTCCTCAGATGAATAAACAAATAAAGTATTTTTAGGTTTAGGTGCAAAATAAAATGATGGTTTAAGACAAAGCGATTACAATGACAAGCCCAGTAGTTACATTCGACACCGTTAATCTTTTATCACTTACATTTACATTCATAATTATAATATTACAGGTACACTGATCACATCCAATTCACATTTCTCAATTAAAGGATTCCACCTAGCATCAAACTACAGAACATATAGAAGATTGAGCTTTAAAACAGCATAAAGAACTGATGGTTTGTTTGATTGATTGATTGATTGATCCCTTACAGGAAATTACTTGGTTACTTCAGCAGAGAGCTACAGTGACAGGCTGCACACACACACACACACACACACACACACGCACACACACACAAATTCACACACACACACACACAGTCTATAAATTTCCTCCACGCCTTCAAAATAAGAGCGGGATCAGTGCAGATTAAAACAGTCTCCAGATTACAGAATCAATAGTTCTTCGCGGAGGCCTTCCCTCTGGAAAACAGCCGACTGAATCTATAGAGACAACTTCATATAGTTATAAATATATTGAATATAGATATTATAAATATATTGTGACCATATCTTCCTTTTACCACATGCTGCCACACAATTTCAGTCACTTCCTCCAGTATTCACTCCAGAAAAAGACAAAAGGTGCTCAATTAAACTCACAAACACAGACATTTGCGTTCACACAGGACTTAAATTATCACTGGACATCTGTTTTTCGCCCAAACACAGTAGGGAATTTGCGGTGGAATTATTACTGAGCAAATCACGGACGAAGAACTCAGACATTCTGCGTAATTATTCCGAATTAAAAGTGGTCCATAGGTAATACTTATCCCCAGCGAATAGTTTATTATGTCTTTAATCTAAAAGTTGAATGTTGGTGGATTTTACATAGAAGGAAACAGTGAGTTATTAAAGCCATGAAGTTAATAATGTTTTTAAAATTCTTCTTGAGGTTTGTGTTTCGTGGACTTACTCCAAATCATCTCACCCCAACGCCCTTTTAGTGCTTTTTTTAGTTAGTTATTTTATTGTTGTGGTTGTTATCTGTGTGACTTTCACATCCTCAGATGTTTTCTTTGGCCGTGTGTTTTATTTTTATTTATTTATTCATTGGCAGTGATACATTTGTGTAACTTCCTGTAATTGGTATGAAAGTGTGAAGCAAACTAAAAGGTGTTTTCACACTGTATGTGAAAATGAAACTAGAGTTCAGGCCAGACCAGACACTGGAGGTTTTACACCTTTAAGTTCAGATCAGATTAATAAAGTCCAACATGAGTTTGTATCAAAAGAACTAAGACTTTATAGTAAGGATCAACTCTGGATAAAAAACATAGGATGGAAAGAAAAACTATTGGATATCAGGTATTTTATTCACTTTGTTTTTCAGCCAGACTTACGTGTTAAACATCAGAGGTGGTCGAAGTACAACTACTGGTGTGAATAAATACTCTGGTAAAAGTAGAAGTACTGACTCAACTGCTTTACTGAAGTAAAAGTAAAAAAGTACAACTTCTCAACTGTAATAAAGTAAAAAGTAAAATTGGATAATTTTTTGCTATGGATGAATGACTACTTATTTAAGCAGAAAAAATAGAAAATGTTCAAAAATATTCAAAAAAATAAAGCCTTTTAAAGCGAGTTGTTCTGTAGATGATGCGTTTAGTGGGTTTAGTTTAATGGGTATGGACAGGAAATTTAGGAAAAATTCATTAGTCATAAATAGGAGATTAAAAAAAGATGAATTATGACATGAAAAAATCTAAATTGTGAGATAAAAAGTCAAAGCTATGAAATCAAAAGTAAATATTATTAGGAAAAAACTCAGAATTATGAAATAAAAACTCAAAATTATGAGATAAAAGATAAAAAATTATCAGGAAAAAAAGATTATGAGATTAATGTCCAAATTATGAGAAAAAAAAGTCATGATGAGATAAAAAAAAAGTATAATTATGTGATAAAAAGTAAATATTTGGAGATAGTAATGTAACACAATTTCAGATTTACGACTGAAATTATACATACGTACATACTGTTACATTTGTCTAGTTTGACAAAGTAATGAGTTTATTCTCAGAATGTAAAGATATTATCTATTTGTACAGATATTTATACAAAAATGTAGGGAGTAAAAGTAAAAAGTTGCTACAAAAATAAATACTTAAGTAAAGTACCGATACCTAAAAACTGTACTTAAGTACAGTAATGAAGTACTTTTACTTAGTTACTAAACACCTACCATCAACAGATTTACAGTGTTTAATAGCTAACGATCCCATAATCTTATCATGACATGTAAATATTTGGTGTAAAATACAGTTTGACATCATTTATTCATCACATATGATGCATAAAACTCATAAAATCAGATTAAAATGAAGAAATCCTTCTAAAGAACGGAGAAAAATGAGCAAAATACTTGGAAAAATTAGGTGACTTTATTATTTCATAACATCCACAACCCTGTATTTACTCAGATAACCTTTAACAATCAAAACTATCTACTGATCTAAACTATTTAATACCTGTTTATCCACTAACCCTGTCAATGCAGGTTCACCTCAGTTTTTCATAAAATACAATGTACAAAAAGTTGTAAACTCAAAGTAAAAAGAACAAAATAAGGAAAAAAAAACAAAGACCCTTGACGTATAATTTCAAAAAGGGAAAGAAAGGAGAAAATGAGCAAAATACTTGAAAAATTAGGTTAGTTCATCACTTCATAACATCCAGATCCCTATATTTAGGTGAATAACACTCAAAAATCAAAACCATCTCCTGATCTAAACTGTTTGATACCTGCTGATGCACTAATCCTGTTAATACATGGAAATAATTGGTGTAAAATGCAGTTTCACCTCATTTATTCATAGGAGACAATGTACTAAATGTTGTAAAATCAGAATAAAATGAGAAAAATACGAGAAAAATAAGAAAAAGGGACCAAATACCCTTGACATATAATTTAACAGTGGACAAATCCTTCTAAAGAAAGAGAAAAATTAGCTAAATACTTGAAAAATTAGACTACTTCATCCTTTTATATTATCCAGAACCATTTATTTACTGAGATAACCCTCAACAACCAAAACTATCTCCCAGAAGTTGTAAAATCAGAATAAAATGAGCAAAATGCTAGAAAAATAAAGAATAAATGAATAAAAAACCCTTGAAATAGGGCATGAAATTGAACAAATCCTTGATAGATTGAACAAAATACTTGTAAAATAAGGCACGTTTATAATTTCACAACATCCAGAACCCTGTATTTATTCAGGTAACCCTTCAAATATGGCATAAAATGAACAAATCCTTCTAAAGAAAGGAGAAAATGAGCAAAATACTTGAAAAATTAGATGAGTCCATCACTTCATAACATCCAGAACCCTGTATTTAAGTGAATAACACTTAAAATAAAAAAAACATCTACTGATCTAAACTGTTTGATACCTGTTGATGCACTAATCCTGTCAATACATGGAAATAATTTGTGTAAAATGCAGTTTCACCTCATTTATTCATAGGTTACAATGCAGAAAAAGTTGTAAAATCACATTAAAATTAGCAAAATGCCAGAAAAATAAGGAAAGAAATGTCACAACCACTTCAAATATGGCTTAAAACTCAACAGATCCTTCTAAAAAAGAGGAGAAAATGAGCAACATACAACATCAACAACCCTGTATTTAGACGGATGACCTTCAAAAAACTAAGCCAGAGATAATCAGGTTTTTTTTTCATCCAAACCATTGTCTGTTTCTAAACCACCAGGTTATTTTGCAGCTAAAACTAGCATATTTATTTATTCATCTGAAGTATCATTTTGAATATCGGTGACATTTTTTAAGCTTTGTGAACATCTACATAATGTTTTAAATATAGTTAAATACTTGATATTCTGTGGAAAAAAAGGAAAATACAGAGAATAATATAATAAATGGTGATAAATCACTTTAGGAAGATTCATTTGAGAGAAAAAAGTCATTTGAGAACTTCTACAGAAGTAGTTTTGGTCTTTTTTGTGTTAACGATGTACTGAAACTGAACATAAAATCAATGTTTTCCTCATGTTACATGTACAAAGTGTTCATTTCAGACTGAACAAAGTGTTACTGCAGCAGAACTAAGAAAAAAATCCACTCTTAACTTTAGTTTTATCTTCACTTCTGTTTCTGAGAAATTCTCTTTATTTTCACAATTGTTCTAGTGTGTAACACTGGCAGGTTTCATGTCGATCTGTGAGCATCAACTTTAACACAAACCAAATGTTAATACAGGTTAATACAAACCCTTATGACACAGAAATATACGCTAATATAATGAAAAATAGAACACATTATATTCAAATATATATTCCCATATTTAAACATACTTAGTTATACACTTCAAATACGTGTGTGTCTGTATGTGTATATACATATATATATATATATATATATATATATATATATATATATATATATATATATATATATATATATATATATATATATATATGAAGAGTTCATTTGCAAAAACAGAAAACTCCATTTTTCTTTTTTTTTAAATGTCATTTTTACTCTACATTCCAGGTAGTACTCATTGATTTGACAAATTATTTATTCAACTTGGTGGACCTTACCAAATGAAATAAATAATATATCAAATCAATGAGTATTACTTGGAATGTAGAGTAAAAAAATGCCATTTTTGAAAAAAAGAAAAGAAAAATTGAGTTATCTGTTTTTGCAAATGAACTCTTCATATATATATATATATATATATATATATATATATATATATATATATATATATATGAACATTAAAAACTGAATTTCATTGTTTTTGTAATGTAAATCTCTCTCTCTCTCTCTCTCTCTCTCTCTCTCTCTCTCTCTCTCTCTCTCTCTCTCTCTCTCTCTATATATATATATATATATATATATATATATATATATATATATATATGTCTCAATATACGAAAAGCAGCAATTCCTTATGTATTTTTAACTACATTGTAATATATTGACACAGTATATTTTTCTGTATATTATATACATTAATTTTTTGATGTTAAATTTCAGGCAGTAATACAGTAGTATGGACAAATATGGAGAAATATATATTTGTTTCATAAGGGGATCCAACATGTTTGTAATATTTATTGCCTTTTACACAGACAGACTGGATCAAACTAAAGCCAAAAGAACATTTAATATTTGTGTCAGGAACACTGTAGCTAGAAGATGTTCAATATTTAAGAAGACAAACTCTGTATCAGTTTTATTCTCAGCTTTCAGGCATTATAGTGTTTAAATATAAGCAATTTAATTAGCTCCTGGCAGAATGTCTAATAAAAGCAGATAAATGTCGACAGTGTTCAGTGAGTGTGTTCAGAACAGTGTGTGTTTGCAGAGGATACATTAAAATTGCATGTTCTACTTGAAACAGAATAGATATCTGCATGTGTCAGGATGCATCATCTGTGAGTTCTCTACAGGCCGACGGTGCTGTCGACTTCAACCGCCGTCAGCGACATACGATGTGACATAAATGGAGGTGTAGTGGTCGTGCAGCAGTCAGTGTACGGGCCTCGGTGGTGGACGTGGAAGTGAAATGGGACTTTATGTAGTGCCTGTTTCAGTTCAGTTCCCTTCACCGTCTGCTGGAACCACTGAAACTAATCTGAGGCAACTGGCAGAAATCTGATTTTAACCTATAAATGTCCAAACCACCTACTAATGTAACCTGTTTAACACCTGCTCTGTCATTGTATGTGAAGAATTGGTTCATTTTTATCATACAAATGTAGAGAAAGTTGTAAAATCTGAATAAAATTAGCAATATTCTAGAAGAAAATAAGGAATAAATTAGTCAAAAACCCTTAAAATATGGCATAAAAGTGAAAAAAAAGTTCCTTTGATAATATTAATGTAGAAAAAGTTGTAAAATTGTATTCAGATTTTACAACTTGTTCATTTGTATGATAAAAATGAACCAATGATTGACATACAATGACAGAACAGGTGTTAAACAGGTTATATCAGGAGGTTGTTTTGATTTTTGAGGAATATCTAACTAAATGTAGGGTTCTGGGTGTGATGAAATGATGAACTCAACTTATTTTTCAAGTATTCTCCTTATTTTCTTAATTCTTCAATGTTAACTCCCCCTCTGTGGGGTTAAAAGATAAAAAAATAAATAAATAAATGAATAAATGAATAAAATAAGCGAATGAATAGAAAAATTAAATTAAATTAATTAAATTAAATTAAAAAAAAGAACAAAATGCAGACAAATTAGAAAAAGGAAAAACAAGGAAGAAAAAAGAAAACAAACAAAAAAAAACTGTTACCTACTTTCCTATCTGCTCTTTTGTTTTTTTTTTGTTTTTTTGTGTTCTGTTTTGCTTTTTGTATATATTTACATGTTTAGTACTTCAGTTATTTATCATTGGTATTGTTATTATTGTTATTGTTATTATTTTTATTATTATCATCATTTTTATACTATGCACTATATTGCTATAAGATGAATTCAGGTTATTAAAGAAGTGAAGAAGGGGTAGGATTAAATAAGTTTATGCTTCATCCTACTCCTTTTTGGATATGTCATTGTGTATTATTATTATTGTTGTTGTATTGATTATTGTTGTATTGATTATTGTTGCACTTTGCACATGTTCGAAATAAATCAATCAAATCAAATCAAATCAAAATACCAAGACAAAAAAGAAAAAATTCCAAGGCATTCTCTTATAAGTGAAAATTAAAAAGCCTTTATTAAATTGGCTTAAATACAAAAACCTATAAAATCATATTAAAAAAATCATATAAAAACCCTATCACATGTCGGCATCATAACCTTCATATTCAACAAAATAAACAGCATTTTGAGTAACTGATGTAACATAAAATAAAATGACAATTTTTTTGTGTGTTTTGTTTACCAGTGATGATCGACAAAAAAAACAAATGTAATATTTATAAGAAATCTCACGATCAATAACTTCCTGACGATAATGAATAATTGTACATTTTGTTTGTAATAATCTACCTGAACCCAACAGAGTGTGATCTGTGATGGATCTTGTTTAAAGCCTGCGGCATTTTTCAATGGGACTAGCATAATGCATTAGTTACAGAGGTTTCCAAGGCACAAGTGTGTAATATTAGGAACAGATGAGTCCCTCTGCAGGGGGGGGGGGGGGGGGGGGAGGAGAGGAGGAAGGCACTTGAGAATCAAAAGTTCTTTTCTGAAGCCTGTGAAGTGCTGCTGATTTTTTTTTTTTTTTTTTTTTTTTTTTGAGCTCAGTTCCCATGTGGCTCCATAAATAACATTCAGAGTATAGTTGCCATATCTTTGCGGCTTATTTAAAAAAAAAAAAAAAAAAAAAAAAAAAAAAGACAGACAGACAGAAAAGAAAAAAAAAAAAAAGAAGTTTAAAGATGTCCCATTCACACATGAATAGTCTTATAAGAACATTTAACATTTAATAGGCTACATTTAATTTGAAAGCCTCCTTTGGATTGGTCTGTACAGCCCACAGTGTCTTTTAATGAAAATACCACAAAGATAAAAAAGAATCTGTGCTCATGATGTCGCTTCTGGTACATTTCCATCCCACTATTTGAACAACAAATTGACAAGATTGATGATATTAACGGTGGGTGTTTGCAGTTTATATACACTACAACTGTCATCTATTGTTTTTTTTAGGCCAAAACTAATGCTTTTTATTCCATTAAATATCAAACTCTACAGATCAGACTCAAATAAATCTGAACCTGTCAGTGTTCACATCAGAGGTGTAAAGTAACTAAGTAAAAGTACTTCATTACTGTACTTAAGTAGATTTTTTTTTAGGTCTCTGTACTTTAGTTGAATATTTATTTTTCTGCCAACTTTTTACTTTTACTCCCTATATTTTTATATAAATATCTGTACTTTATACTCTTTACCTTCTCAAAATGAACTCATTACTTTTTTTAAACTAAACAGATGTGACAGTATGACTATTATGTTATTGTTATCATTTTATTTATCATATTTTTTGTACTATGCACTATATTACTACAAGATGTATTTAGGTTGTTGAGGAAGTGAAGAAGGGGTAGGATTAAATAAGCTTATGCTTCATCCTACTCCTTTTCGGACATGTCATTGTTATTATTATTATTGCTGTATTGATTATTGTTGCAATTTGCACATGTTCGAAATAAATCAATCAAATCAAATCAAATTATCCCATAATTTTGACTTTTTATCTTAAAATTATGCATTTTTATCTCATATTTATAGCTTTTTTTTAATCTCACGACTGTTTATCTCAATTGTGACTTCTTTTTTTTTTCCTTTAATTTTCTGCCCATATCCACAAAACTGAGAAACTGTTTATTTCCACAGTAACTCACTTTTAAAAGCTTTATTTTAGATACTTTTGAAACTTTTCTGATTTTATTTTCTGAAATATTATTGCATTCATGACAAAAAAGCAGCTTTACATTTTACTTTTGGACTTTATTACAATTGAGAAGTTGTACTTTTTTACTTTTATCAGAGTATTTTTCACACAAGTAGCTGTACTTCTACTTAAGTACAGAATGTGAGTACTTTGACCACCTCTGGTTTAGATACAACATCCTGTTTTCCCAAGATAATAACCCATTCATTTAACCCATAAAGACCCAGTGCTACTTTTATGTCATTTCCCAAATGGTTTTTTTTTTCTCCATTTTTAACCTTTTTCAAGTGATTTGCATCATTTATCATCTGTTGTATCTGCCTCCACCGCTACCACTGTCATAATAACAATAATACATACTAGTAAAGTTCAAAGTTCAAAGTTTGCTTTATTTGTCAGTTCTGCTACATGTACCCATACAGAGATATGAAATGGCAATTCATTCAAACCCTTTTAAAAAAAGAAATAAAAAAAAATGATATGTACATATTTAAATAGATATAATATATATATAAGCTTAAAACTAAAAATTATATACAATCTAAAAAATAAAGAAAAGAGAAGAACTCTACATAGGGCACATATGAGATATGTTATTGATAAGAACAGAGTGTAAATGTTGAAAATCACAGTGCAGTTTAAATGTTTATGTGCTTTAAAGTGACTGGATTTTAGTCCTGAGTTTATGTTTTTGTGTGTGGGGGGGGGGCTAGCTGGGAGATTATTATTATTATTATTATTATTATTATTATTATTATTATTATTATTATTATTATTATTATTATTATTATTATTATTATTATTATTATTTATTACTTCTGTGCTGTTGTTGTTATTATGACAGTAATTATCTTTGTGGGGGTGGCATGTTGAGCCGCATTTTGTAATAAATGTCCAAAATGTAATAACTTTTTCATTTTATTTTGTAATAAACTGCCCAAAAACACATTTTGTAATACATTTTGCCGCATTTCTATTTTCAAAATATAGTTATAATTTCAAATTGTCCTAATGTCTAATATGTCTAACTACCAGCCAAGTCATAAACAGCTCCTTGAGTTTTAAAACCACACCACCAAAGCGCCTGCTGCTGCAAAATGTAAAAACCTATTACATAAAGCGTCAACATGTATTACAATATTGGCATTTTGAAACACCATCTGTTTGTTAGGGTCAAATCCTCCATCCAGGTGACCTTTAGCCTGGTTCTACAGCTGGAGGTGGGTCCCCGGGTGCTACCCATGGGTGCCCACTGCTCCTTACAGGTGCCCCAATGGCATCAAGGATGGGTTATTGTCCCCCACAGAGGACACATTTAGTTGTACAGTGTATAATGATGAATAAAGTACTTTACCTTATTACCGTTTTCTATTGTGAAAATCCTACATTTTCTATATTTAACCCTTTCATGCACGCATTGGGGGGAAAAGTATCTAGATTTTTATATTTACATTGATTTTATTACTCAAAATAAGGCTAAAGTTGAAATTATTTTTATTTAATTTTTTAAAATCTGGTTTTATTAAGAAGATATTTAACATTGTAAAGCAGTAGTAGTTTTGTGACCTCATTGTAACATCAAAAATATTTGGTAAAATTAATTAGTTTTTGATCATGTAATAGTTTACTCTACTATGTTATAAATACACATCCATTTTAGAAAACATTTAAGCTATATAATGTACATAATGTTCCCTTTTGGTGGCTGCTTCACACTTTTTCTTGCAGATGTGTCATCAGTGCCAGACAGGTAAAACAATCTTTCCATTCTGTTCATTCTGTTTTTTGGAGTCAGGGACAGGTTGAACAAATTACACTTTAGTTTGATTGACGGAAAAGCGTGCAATCATTTCAAGTGGGCGCTAAGAATGATTGGATGGTGGGATTTTCAGTCCTGTCTGTGCCACAGGTGACTATATATATATATATATATATATATATATATATAATTTATTTATTTATTTATTTTAAACAGGTTTTTTTTTCATTTAAAATCACTTAAAATATAATATATTTACTGCTGTCACTTTTGATTTTCATGTGATTTAACTTTTTTCTCCCCACTAAAATAGACAAAATGTGCTGTTTTGATTCTTTATAGGATTAATATGATAAAATTATATTTCTCCCAATTTTAATTAGCATATAATTTGACACCCCCCCAACAGAGAATATTTGTGGTTTTCTTTATTTATAGTTTTAATATAACATTTTACTGTTCTCAGTTTAAAATTTTCATGTAATTTTACTAAACCAGAAGAAAATTTGCTGGTTTCATTATTATTATAAGATCAATATGATAATATTTTACTGCTCTTGCCCAGTTTCAATCTAATTAAAACCTGAATTAAAATGATTTTAACATCTTCGTTGATTTCCTCAGTGTATTTTTTTTGTATTTTCACAAATTTGTCCCAAATTTGGTTCACATTTGGCCCCCGGACCGCATGTTTGACACCATTATCTCCATGCATTTCTTTCAACAGGCTGCGTGCTTGTGTGTTGTTTTTATTGCCTGGTCTGTACATACAGTTTATCTTCAACATGCGGTGTTGGAGATTCTGTTTTTCTGCTCACACTCCGACACCTGCAGAAGGGTGACAGCGATGCCGGAGCTGCAGATAAAAGCTGCTGCGCTGAAAGCTTCCTGATAATGAGAACAGTTACTGTGATGCACAAAACTGTGACTACAACACTGACAGGTCAACCACCAAGCAGAGTTCACACTTCAAAAACTCGCTGAGATGTTAGCTTTGGCTCATTTCTGTTTTCACTGAGGGACAGGAGTTGTTGGAATATTAATTACTGTTAACTCCAGGTCCCAAACATAAAGAAAATCAAACATGTGGGACAGATTTAACCCATAAACACTCAACGATACTTATGCGACAGCTGCAAAAGTGGGGTTTTTTTTCTCTATATTTCACTTTTCTACAGTGATTTATCACCATTTATTATAATACAGGAGCATGGGCGTCACACCTGTGGGGGATGGGGGTGTTACGAAACCCCCACTTCTCCACCCAGATGATTTCATAGCCTCCACTTTTTACAGAGTTTATATATTGTATCGTTACTGGATCCAGGAAACGGACACAGAGTTGGTCTCACCTACTTTTTATTTCAGGATAAACAGTTACTGTCGTCACAATCACACCAAACAAACATCAATAACATTTCGGGGCTGTTACAATATCTATGGTTTAAACTGTTTACCCGCCCGGGCGGCACAACAGCATATGTAAATGAAGCGCACCTCAGTTCAGCGGTAATGTAAACAGTTCTTCTTCGTGGTGTTAACAAACAGTTATTAACCAGTAAGTAATGAGAAATGTTACTGTTGTTAAACTAAGTTAAATAAACTATGTCTTGTTCTGTGACATTTACCCTAAGACAGTGGTTCTAGAACTTTTTTACTGACGTTCCCCCTGAGGAACATATTTTTAGTCGTCTCCCCTGACATGGACAAAACATTTTTGTAAGAAAAAAAGAGGAACAGTGTCTGTAAAATCATTGTCTGATTTTTTTAAATACAAATTTATATCAGTTTTTTAATCTCATAATTGTTTACTTTTTATCTGAGAATTTTTACTTATGAATTGAATACATGTTTAATTGATGAAAAACAAATTTTAAAAAAAAATTTCGGCCATATATTACTTTTTTAATATAAAATATTTAACCATTAATGGATAATTGTTCATTAATTTTCCAATGATAAATTCATAATATCTTGCTCATGGGCCACTACCTAGAACAACCCCACATTTTAAATGTCTGTGACGCCCCTGGAGGAGCACCACCACCCCCTTCACCTAATGACTCAAGTCCTTCAACCCTCTGAAAGACACTCATTTCTTCCAGTCGAATCTGTGACATCATTTTTTTACTCATAAGTCATGACCTCAGGTGAGCACAGGAATGTGGACTGAACAGTAAATCTACTTTGATGGACAACATGAAGCAGCCGTCCATCATTTAACTGACCTCTATTACCACACGTCCATTAGTTCTGAACAACATCACTCATTAGTCCACAGGCTGTTAGTCGAAACAGTCTTGGAAGTAAGGTTAAAGTTTAATACAATTCATTATCTCTGCATTTTGTCCCAATTCACACACACACACATACACAGTACCTAGCATTAGCACTTAGCATATTAGCAACAGTGGGCTTCCATTGATGGCAGTTGGGCATAGGTGGAAAGTAACTAAGTAAAAGTACTTCATTACTGTACTTAAGTAGATTTTTTTAGGTATCTCTACTATACTTGATTATTTATTTTTCTACCAACATTTTTACATAAATATATCTGTACTTTATATTCCTTACATTTTCAGAATATTCTCTTTACTTTTTCAAACGAGACAGAACGCTAAAATATTTAGCGCTAAAAAAACACTAACAGTTTCTACATCACAATTATGATTTCTTATATCAATTTTTTCATTTTATCTCATAATTTGAGCTTTTTTTGTCATGCATTTCATATCACATATTTATGACGAACTCACAATTTAGATTTTTTTTTATCTGACAATTTTGACTTTTTATCATAATTATGCATTTTTATCTCATATTTATAACTTTTTAAATCTCAAAATCACACAAAAGCAACAAGAGAAAATCACACAAACCCAACAAGACAAAATCACAAAACCAACAAAAATCATCCAAAATGAACAAGAGAAAATTGTCCAAAACCAACAAGAGAAAATCACACAAAACCAACAAGAGAAAATCACACAAAAGCAACAAGAGAAAATCACACAAAACCAACAAGAGAAAATCACAAAACCAACAAAAACAAAAATCATCCAAAATGAACAAGAGAAAATTGTCCAAAACCAACAAGAGAAAATCACACAAAACCAACAAGAGAAAATCACATAAAACCAACAAGAGAAAATCACACAAAACCAACAAGAGAAAATCACATAAAACCAACAAGAGAAAATCACACAAAACCAACAAGAGAAAATCACATAAAACCAACAAGAGAAAATTACACAAAACCAACAAGAGAAAATCACAAAACCAAGGCTCACTACCAACATTGGTTATGTAGAATTATTTTATTTATTTTCATTTCTCTTTATTTTTATTTAGTTAGTTTTATTTATTTTTAATTAATTTGTATTTGTTATTTCAGCTACACAATGTATGTTCTGTGTCAATCATTAATCTATTTGACGTTTGCACGCATTTTTCATATAGGTTAAAAAAAATAAGAAAATAAATGACAATATATTTTTTTTCTAATATCGTGCAGCTCTACTTATAACATTGCTTTTCAAAGTTGTTCTTTCACTTTACTACATGGGGTTCTGAGGTGGGTCCAGTTTCTAATTTTAACTCACCACTGCATTTACACCAGAAAAAAAAATGGTTTCTGAACCTGAAAGTTGGTTCTGAGCTGGAACTAAAAACAGATGGTTCTTCTTTGGAAAGCATGACATCATCAGTGGTCATGTCATATTCTGGGTCGTAAAGATGAGCAGAAGAGAGAGGCGTCCTTCCACTTTGGGTCTATTTTAATTTTAATTTGATTTATTTGAACATAAAAAAACAATAATAATAATGAAAAATAAAACATACATTAACAAAACAACCAAGCATGTTCAAAAGGAGTGGTTGGAAATTAACACTTATAAAATCCCACCCCTTCTAACATTATCCTCTTCCTCCAAAAGTAAAGAACACTAGATGTGTTAACTATTTCTGAAACATAAATACATATATATATACATATATAACCCTAACCCTAATAATAATAATAATAATAATAATAATAATAATATATTTGTCGAAAAAGACATGAAAAGCACAAAAAAATTCAACCAACAAATTCAAAGAAATAAAGCTAATAGCAGAACTAGCAACAGAGCTCACAGCAGACCTAACAGTAGACCTAACAGCAGAGCTAGCAGTAGACCTAACAGCAGAGCTAGCAGCAGAGCTAACAGTAGCGCTAACAGCAGAGCTAGCAGCAGAGCTAACAGCAGAGCTCACAGTAGACCTGACAGCAGAGCTCACAGCAGAGCTAACAGTAGCGCTAACAGCAGAGCTAGCAGCAGAGCTAACAGCAGAGCTCACAGTAGACCTGACAGCAGAGCTCACAGCAGAGCTAACAGTAGACCTAACAGCAGAGCTAGCAACAGAGCTAACAGTAGACCTAACAGTAGAGCTCACAGCAGAACTAACAGTAGACCTAACAGCAGAGCTAGCAGCAGAGCTAACAGTAGACCTAACAGCAGAGCTAGCAGTAGACCTAACAGCAGAGCTAGCAGCAGAGCTAACAGTAGCGCTAACAGCAGAGCTAACAGTAGACCTAACAGTAGAGCTAGCAGCAGAGCTAACAGTAGACCTAACAGCAGAGCTAGCAGTAGAGCTAACAGTAGCGCTAACAGCAGAGCTAACGACAGAGCTAACAGTAGAGCTAACAGTAGACCTAACAGCAGAGCTAACGACAGAGCTAACAGCAGAGCTAGCAGCAGAGCTAACAGAAGAGCTAGCAGCAGTACCACTCTGGCTACTGCTGGTTTTGATAAACAACTCATATAATTTTTTGACATTTCACCTCCTCCTCCTCCTCCTCCTCCTCCTTTTTCTTTCCATTTCTCGCTGGTGTCCACATTTCCTTTTTTTTTTCTTAGCTCCATCATCCATTGTTCAGTTTTTGTACGTAGCTCACTGTGTATGACTGTCATCGATCTGTCACTGCTGCAGGGGCGGGCCATAGAGAATGAAGTGACTAACCAATCACAATGTGTTTCTTAAAAAAAAAAAAAAAAAGCGCTACCAGTCCCTGCTGCTCTGACCCGGTCCTCCCGTGTGCCAGTCCAGTCCAGGCCTGGGTGTAGATATAGGTGTAGGTGTGGGTGTGGGTTAGGGTGTGTGTGTGTGTGTGGGGGGGGTGATAATGGATCAGGTGTTGTTGTCTGCAGTTAAACGTCCAGCAGGAGGTGCTTATGCTGTTTATGATGGACCTTCCATTCTGTGTTAGACTGTTTTCTTTGTTCTTTTCCTCTGTTCTGACCCTTCACCCCTTGTTTTTGTGTTTAAATCCAAACAAAGTCTAACCACAGCGATGTGTGACTGTCTGTGAAACTTCCCCCCAGGGTCAGAACTCCATGACCTGACTAAGTGTTGTTACAGTATGTGATGAGTTAAGAGGTGAGAATGTGTTGGACTGGTTTTCATCACGTTTATACACAAGTTTTAACAAAGGCCAATGTGTGGTTGAAAGCCCAGTAATTCAACATAAACGACTTGTAAAAGGAAGTAATTTCACAGCCTTTATGTTCAGTGTCTGCTATTGCAGCTGTATTTGTAATAAACACTCAACAATCACTGAATAGTGTTAATAATAAATCATGACCTCATTCCATATAGACCCAGTGCCACTTTTCAAATGAATTTTACTCTATATTTAACCTTTCTTGATAATTTATTGTAACATTATCCTCTGTATTTGACACTTTTTCCAATGAAAATCAGATATTTTTCCATATTTCATTCACTCATCATGAAAATTTTAGTAAAAAACGCAGATTAAAGTTAATTGTCAAAATATTACAAACAGAGAAAAATGAATAAATGTGACTTTTTCTTCAAAATCTATCATTAAATTGAATATAAATCCACTGTTATTGATCCAACTACATGGGTTTTACTGGTGATTCATAGTTGTAAAACACAGGTGTCACCTAAGGGTCCAATCTAACCCTTTGGATGAATTTATGAAATGCAAAAATTAGATGAAGATATAAATCATTTTAGTTCAATGTGGAGACATTCAGAACACTTCAGTCTCATAATAACCTGTAAATATTCACATGTAAAAAAAATAAATAAATAAATTTCCTCTATAAATGTCCTTTTTTTCATTTAGTGACACTAAAACAATGTATAATTTCACAAAAAATCTCAATAATCAGAACAAATATGAATAATTGATAATGCCTTAAGAAAAGTACGTTGAATTTTAATAATATTCCACCTATTGCTAAATATTTTGTGTATCTGTAGATGAATGTATGTGTGTAAATGATAAACTAAAGCCTTATATTGTTTCTTTTCATAATGTAATTTTACTTTTCTCACAGACAAAAGTTTGGAGTTGACATTATTTATATATTATTATTATTTTGTTGTTGTTTTTTTACTGCTTCGGCTCACTTCAAATCAAATTTAGCTGAATGTGGCGCCAATTAAAATGAGTATGACACCCCTGTTGTAGAAGATGATGGTGTTTCCATGCTAACTACAGAGCCATTGAAAGTCCAAATGATGATCATGATAATCTGCATGATCATCATATCTGATGACCATGAAAAAATAAGAACAGATTATTGACCGATTATTGATATGTATTGACAGGATTAGTCAATCAACATGTATTAAACAGTTTAGATCATTAGATGGTTTTGATTTTTGAGGGTTATCCGACTAAACACAGGGTTCTGGATGCTATGCAATGATAAACTCGCCAAATTTTTGAAGTATTTTACTCATCTTCTCCTCACTTTTATATGATTTCTTCACTTTTGAGCAACATTTCATTTATTTTTATTCATATTTAATATAATTTAGGTTCAGTTTTTCAAAAATGTTCTTGCATTTTACGCCTTTTAATTCCTATTTTACAAGTTTACATACACTTTATCTTGAAATTTACATCAATTATTTAGATTAATTAACAGATCAAGAAGTATTAAAGCTATATTTCAAAGCTTTTTGGTTCTTTTTTTTTTTTTAATTTCTTAATTTTATTCCCATTGTAAAACTTTTTATACAGTTTGTCTTGTGAATACATAAGTTGAAATTAATTTTACACTAATTATTCTCTTGAATTAGCAGATCAACAAGCGTTTAGATCAGTAGATGCTGAGTGAAATAATCTCCAATATTTAAAATAGAAAAAAAATGACACACACAATTTTCATAACTTGTTGTTTTTGTCTAAAACTTTGAGATAATTTTGTTTTTCTCATTCTTTTTTTCTCCCAGGAGCTGTTACACCATCGCTATTTATGCATCACAACACCACATAAGACCACACAAAGGCTGGAAAACATGCAAAACAGCCATAAATACCAGCTAAAGCGACACTTAACAGAAAGAAATACAGAACGTACGGTACATGCTCATTCATGTACAACCCAAAAGAACGGAGCAGGGGGCAGACGTTCTCACAGAATCATTATCATAACGAATGTGAGAAAGCAGCAGCAGTGGGAAAACCAATAAAACATGTAATAATCATGGTAATTATTATTTTTGCTTTGGTCCAGAAGGGCAGCCAACCAGGGCAAAGGTGCAGTGGGTGTGAACTCTGCCTGCACGTCGCTGCCATGCACTTTTAATTAGCTACTGTATGTGACTGCAGATTTAGGTCAGATTTTGGTCTTAGTTCATATAAAACAGGGATTTTCTCTCCTTGTGCAGTTTGGCTGTTGGGAAAATCTGGGTTCCACTGACCCACATCCTGCCTCTAACCTCCCTGGGAGAATTCATAACAGTCTGCTGCCTGTGTGAAGAGGCTAAATATTTATTGGCTTTTTCTTCACACACACACACATGTTCGTTTCCATATCTCATGAGGATCACATTTATAATCAAGTAGTCATTGGGTTGTGATTTTTTTTTTAAATGATTGTTAATAATCTTTTTATAATAAAAAATAATAATAATAAAACATTTAAAATTAAATAAAAAAAATGAATAAAGAAATACAAGTGAAAAATTATTTGAAAAAGTAAACATATCTTTAATATTATTTCAATTTACATCTGTTTCCCCCATGCTTTATGGGGACTTCTAAAAAAAAATTTATATTGTATTTATATAGCTGTGTCATTTGCATACATTTCGATATTTCACACATATTTAGATTTTACTAGTGGGGACCTTCATTTATATTTAACCCTCATGGGGACCTGAATTTTGGGCCCCCATGGTGTGAGTGTGTAAATATATCAACGTTCCCGGAAAGATAGGAATACAAGCACACACACACACACACACACACACACATACTCATTTCCACAGCTCATGAGGACCACATTTATAATCAAGTAGTCATTGGGTAGTGATTTTTAAAAAAAATAATTGTTAATAATCTTTTAATAATAATCAAAAAAAATAATACTTTTTTTTAAATTAAATAAAAAAAAATTAATGAAGAAATAAAAATGAAAAATAATTTTAAAAAGTAAACATATCTTTAAAATACATATTTCGATTTATACCTGTTCCCCCCATGCTTCATGGGGACTTCTGGGGAAAAAACAAAAATTTAAATCATGTATATATAGAGCTCACATCATTTGCATACATTTCCATACTTCACACATATTTATATTTTACTAGTGGGGACCTTCATTCATATTTAATCCTCATGGGGACCTGAATTTTGGGCCCCCATGGTGTCAGATGTCCCCATGGTGTGAGTGTGTAAATATATCAATGTTCCCAGAAAGATAGGAATACAAGCACACACACACACACACACACACACACACTCACACACATACACACACACACACACACACACACATACACACACACACACACACACACACACACACACACCTATGGCAGTTTGAGATAATGATCTTTTTCCAAACAGCAGATCTTTTACTCATCCCTGTCATTGATCCTGCACTCGATTATCAAGTCAAGTTTTTCTGTGGTTCAACATGTTAACAACACGCTGCGATGCACAAAAACTTGACTCGAGTGAACCCCCCCCCCTTGTAGGAAAAAATGGAAATAATTGAAGGTGGAGTTTGTATGTTGTCAGTTTTGCATTAAAATAAATCCTTTTCTAATCCTTGTGTTTGATAAGTGCTCATATTTAAATTCAAATCCTCATTTTTATGCACGTGTGTTTGTCCTGTTGTGTTTCTTTCATTACACTGTTAATACAAACTCAGATTGTTTCACATTACAGACCTCTGGTGTTTGCTTCAGTATCTGGACCCTCCACACTAACATAAATAGGTCAAAAATACGTCTTTTTAAAACGATTGTGTGCTTTTATGCCACTTATGTCTCCCTTTTTTAGTTTTTTTTTTTTTGCTAAACTTCATTTTTATTTAGTTTTGCTCATATAAATATAAACAACATTTTATATAAATGAACATATCAAAACAAAAATTCATACATGAGAAAATATAATTTAAAAATGGATACCTGCAGTATATATATTTTTTTTTACAATTAATCACATATTAAAACATGAATAACAAAAAGACAATTAAATAAAATTAAAAACAAAAACCTTTCAGATCACATGCTTTCTATAGTCATGAATATATAATACTCTACATTCACTGGCCACTTTACTAGGTACATTCAACTGGTAGAAGCTCGGTGTACCTAATAAAGTGGCCAGTAAAAGTTTTACTATCATGAGTAGCACAGTAAAATAAAACTGTAAACAGTCTCAAAGGCCTTCCTGTCCCCCGTGACCGCCTCCCCAACGACAGCCGGCAGTGAGGCGACATCGTACCGTGGGCGGGATGCAATATTGTGCCAGAAACAACAACTTTTGTAAAAATATGTAGGGGGGGCTATAGAGTCACTTATTTGAAATGTTGTGTGTTGACTGGGTGTAGAACTGTGAGACTGACAACTGAGTCAAATTTTAGCCAAATTGGTGTTTGTGTGTCCGAACTACAGCCATTTTAGTAAAGGCAAATTTGTAGGGGGCGCTATAGAGCAAAATCGCAATTTCTATAGATAACCTGGTGTAGGACGGAGAGATAAAGAGAAATTTCAGCCAAATCAGTGTTCGTACGTCTGAGCTGAAGCAATTTATGTAGTGGTGATTTTTCCCCAAAACTTTGCAAACTTTGTGACATCGTAGAACAAAAATGATGCGACTTTTCCCCAAAATTTGGATAACTTTTGGTATTGCACTTGTCCTGATCATTTTCACCAATTTTGAGTTAATTGGACCCAACGGCCAAAGAGGAGTTCATTAAATTCCATTGACAGCGAAAACCATGAGTCAGAATTTTAAAAATTTCGATCCAAGATGGCGGACTTTCTGTTGGTTTATGGGCGTGGCCATCATAATTTTTTTTTGTTTGGCATCATATGACGAACATGTGTACCAATGTTCATAGCTCTAACTTCACTAGGGCGTGATCTGGCCTAATACAAACTATTTTCACTTTTCTAGAGGGCGTTGTAGACACATTTCTTTACTGACTTTTACAAAACTATATATATTCGCAATTTTTCACATTCCTGAAGTGTGTGCAAAATTTGGTGACTTTGTATCCATGTCCAGGAGGTCAAATTAGAGGTCAAAGGGTAGAGTCCCCTTGCGATCACAGCAGACTCAATAGGCCTCGCACTAGACGTGGTCTGTGACGAAGGCCTAATAACTAACAAGAATGAAAAATAGACAAATCTGGGGTTTTTTTCATGTTTTGGCCACATTCATATGGATACCTCATGTTCTCATAGGATTATTGACATAATCTGAATACATCTCATTATACCACATTAAATGGGAATAAAACTGAACACATGTTTGGATTATGAGGTGCACTGTCATTCTTTTTTAAAGGCTTTTAAGTGCGCCTTATAGTCCAAAAACTACGGTACATGTCTTATTAACACTGGTGATTTTACTGTGTATGTTCTTCATCATCCCATAATAATTTAATAATTGACCTTTGTGTTATTAAGTGTGTTTCAGATGCACCACTGCTTGTGTAATCTGCACCGATGGGAGTCAGTGTTTACGTCTGTGAGGATGTTGTGACAGTTGAGCTGCTGTTCTCTGTCATAACAGACATGGTTCGCACCATCTGTCACGCCTCCCGCTAACAGAGGTGAGCCGAGCGCTGAGCCCAAAGTGTCCGGAAAGTCACCCTCAGACCAAAGTTATTATCGTTAATGAAAACTAACGAAATGATGAAAACTAATAATAAACTAGAAAAACACTCTGACAGCGCAGAGGTAGACAACCCCACCCCCTGGATCACCCCCAAAATCTAATCTCCCCATTACCAACCTACCCTGAAAATTTAATCAAAATCTGTCCATGAGTTTTTGAGTTATCTTGCTAACAGACAGACAGACAAACAAACTCAAAAGCAAGCAAAAACATAACCTCCGAGGCAGAGGTAATAAGAGTAAGACTAAGACTAAGGCTAAGGCTAAGGCTAAGGCTAAGACTAAGACTAAGACTAAGGCTAAGGCTAAGGCTAAGACTAAGACTAAGTCTAAGACTAAGGCTAAGGCTAAGACTAAGACTAAGGCTAAGGCTAAGACTAAGACTAAGGCTAAGGCTAAGGCTAAGGCTAAGACTAAGACTAAGACTAAGACTAAGGCTAAGGCTAAGACTAAGTCTAAGACTAAGGCTAAGGCTAAGGCTAAGACTAAGACTAAGACTAAGACTAAGGCTAAGGCTAAGGCTAAGGCTAAGACTAAGACTAAGACTAAGACTAAGGCTAAGACTAAGACTAAGACTAAGGCTAAGACTAAGACTAAGACTAAGGCTAAGGCTAAGGCTAAGGCTAAGGCTAAGGCTAAGACTAAGACTAAGACTAAGACTAAGGCTAAGGCTAAGACTAAACTAAGGCTAAGGCTAAGGCTAAGACTAGAATGGATTGGATTATATAGTGCCATTTTGGCCCCTCAATTTTAATTAAAATGAAGAACGTAAATTAACTGAAATATATCAAAAAAAATTCTGGGTGACATTCCTTTAGTTTTCATCTTTGTCAGTATGACTAAAAATTGTGTGATTTTTTTTTCTTTTCTAAAATGTGTTTTTTTTATTTGTGGGGGATTTCTTTGATTTCTTTGTTTTTATTTTAGTTTATTTCACAAAGGCGACAAATGTTTGCCAAATGACAAATTTATATATTAATTTATTTTGAGGGGATTTCTTTAATTTTTACTTATTTATTTCAAGGGGATTTATTTGATTGTTTGATTTTTTTTTTTTTCTTTTTTTACTTATTTATTTTGGAGGCATTTCTTTGAATATGACAGCAAGGAAGATAAAATATGTGAAAAAAAAAACAAACTAACAAAATAAACTAAAACTAAGAATTTTAGGGGGAAAGGAAAATTAATAAAAACTAGCAAATCTGCTCTAAAACTAATTAAAACTAACTGAATTAGAAAGGGGGAAAATTATAATAAAACAAAGCTATAATCAATCAATCAAACTTTATTTATATATTACCCCCCCCCCCCTAATTATCTTGCAGTTGAAGGTCTATTTAAAGCATTTTAAAAAATGATTTGATTGAATTTTTTAAATAAAATTAAAAATAAATAAATGTTATATATAATAAAATAAACAATAGTGACAAAATAAAAAAATAAGGACATAAAACAGCAGAACATAATATAATATTAAGAGTAAAAAAAAGTTCACTAAAAGCTAAACTAAACAGGTAGGTTTTCAGTTTACCCTTAAAAATAATCATGAAAAATCCAAAACTATTATAACCTTGCCTCAGACCTTTAAAGTTACTCATTGACTCAAGGCGCCGGAGCAACAAAACTCCAACTACCCCTCGTGAAAGGCACAATAAGTCACTGATGTTTGTAAGAAAAACAAACGGCGCTATTGTCGTATAAATCATTGGGGGGGGGGGGTTAGAGTGAGTTTTGACAATATTACTGATTCCCCAGGGGTCTGCAGACACATGGGAAACCACAGTGACATAGATAGTCTATTCTTTTTGTAAGTACATGGTGTTTCAGAGCGACATGAAAAGACATCCTGAGGAGCAATAAGTCATCTTTGCAGTTTCCCACATGGCCCTCACATCTTTGACATATCTAAAGAAGAGCCGTGATGATTGTTAAATGGCCCGACTCCAAAGCTGTAAAAAAAAAAAAAAAAAAAAAAAAACACACCCTCATCACACATGCTGAAACCCAGATCTGTCTGTTGCTTTACAACAAAAGCTTGGACTGAAACGGTTCAACAATGAAGCCAGAAACGTCTGTCACTCACTCTACAAACTGTTATTAGTGCATTTATCATGTGACAGATAAAGAGTTTGGACTGAAAACAAGGCTTTTACGGAATATTTAAAAACAAATATTTCATGTCACATTAGTACAATAATAGACTAATCCCTTATTTTCTCAAATTAACAGTCAAATATATCTGTAATTGTATTTATTTGACTTGAACAATATGGTCTAACATGAATATATGACACTAAACTTAAAAACTAAAACATCTATTAACTTCTTCTTTGTGCACAAGATTCTCTCTATATTAGTTTAACTACATTTCCCATGATGCCATGCTACTTTTTTTGGGAAATTATCCCTTTTGTTGTGATTCTTAGTTGTGTAAAAACAATAAAATTTCTCATCTTTTACCTAATTCTTTCATGTTGTCATCTATCATTCACTCTTCAAACTGTTATTAGTGCATTTATCATGTGACAGATAAAAAGTTTGGGCTGAAAACAAGGCTTTTGCGGGAAAAAAACTTCATGTCACATTATTACAATTATAGAGTAATCCTGAATTTTCTCAAATTAACAGTCAAATATATCTGTAATTTTATTTATTTGGCTTGAATGATAAGGTCAAATGTGAATATATGACACTAAACTTAAAAACTAAAACATCTATTAACTTCTTCTTTATGCACAGGATTCTCTCTCTATAAGTTAAACTACATTTCCCATGATCCCTAAATTTTGGTCATTTTCTATAGTAGTGGGTGATAAGTAGTACAGTACTGCACTATAGTATTAAAGTGTATATTATGGTGTTTTATGTATAAGCAGCCAAGTAAAAGTACAATAAATTGCACTGACATGTAAAGGAGTAAAGTAGAAATAACTATAAGTGGAATATGTATTTTCTTACATTAGAATAAATCCTTTCCTGGTTTCTTTTTATGATAATTGGTCATATATTTATTAAAATCCTCTTTTTTTTATCCACTTCTGTTTGTCCTGTTGCATTCCTTGCATTACTCTGTTAATACAGACTCAGACTATTTCAGATTACAGGCCTTATAGTGTTTATTTAAAAGAGAAACATTTACACTTTACTGCACTTTTTGGCAAAACACTGTTTTAACTCGATGCCCTTCACACACACAGCAACTGAAACATCCAATAATAGTTTATGTGAGTCTTCCGGAACAAGAAACTGTTGAAAATAGCCTGTGATTATTTTGTTTCATTCCAAAATTAAAGTGCTATTTTAGGTGTATTTTTTTTTCCAGCTTAAAAGTAACTGTTGAAGACAGAGAACTATTCTCGTGGCAACTTCTGAATGACTTTTTCTTTTCTTTACAAGTTGATTTTTTAACCATTTATTATTAAATCAACTGCTGCATTTCACATTTTCCAACAAAAATGTGGTGTTTTTAATTCCATTATTTATTAACCTTCATAGATTAGTATTAGAAATCGTATATAAAGAAATTAGATTTTTTTAAAAACATCTTTTTCATTAAAATACACCATTAATTGAACATCAAAAACATCTACAACCACTTTCATAGCTTATACTGATGATTACGACATTGATTATAGAATATACCTGAATTATTTACTTTTATTAATAGAATGAATAGATTAACAGTTATGAAACATTCTAGACCAGTACATGCATTTCGTCTTTAGTAACTAAGTAAAAGTACTTTGTTACTGTACTTAAGTAGATTTTTTTTTAGGTATCTGTACTTTACTTGAGTATTTATTTTTCTCACAACTTTTTACTTTTACTCCCTATATTTGTTCATAAATATCTGTACTTTATACTCCTTTCATTCTAAGAATAGACTAATTACTTTTTCAAACTAAAATATATATATTTTTAGTCTGAAAAACAAGTCATTTCAGAGGGAAAATCACTGCAGAAAAGAAATTGTGACTTTTTATATAATAATGATGAATTTTATTGTATAATATTAACTTTTTATTTCCATAATTTTGACTTTTTATCTCACAATTGTGATGTTTTATCTCACAAATCTGTTTTTTTTAAATCTCTAAATGATGACTTTATCTCTATTGTGACTTTTTTCGCCCATTTTCCCAAAATGTTTTACCCGTACCCACAAAACTAAATGCTGTGACCTGATCCAACTCATTATCCACGCAGTAACTCACTTTTAAAGGCTTTATTTTTGGATATGTTTAAACTTTTTTTTATTTTTCCTGGTTAAATAAGTATTATTTCATCCATGGCAAAAAAAAAAAAAATTCTACTTTTTACTTTATGACAAATCAGATGTACTTTATTTTTTAACTTTTACACTCAAAAACACAGAGAAAGCTTTAGCAATGATATTATTTATATGTTTTTTTACCGTTATTTACATTATTTTCTTGGTCCAAACCATTTTATATCATATTGAACTGAATGTTACCCTAAACTAAAATATCTATGACGCTCCTGTTCAATATTTTTCCATTTCGCCTTTATTAGACTCTTAGAATCTAAACTGGAATGCTAATGCTAATCGCTAATGCTAATGATACAAACACAAAGAGTTAATACATCTACTTTGAACCAAGTCACATGTCATGTTGGTAAGATTGGTAAGAAGAAATAATGTTTGAGTTTTAATACTTTAGTTAAATTTAGGGTTAGTAAAGAAAAAAAATAATCAGCTGTTTGTTAATAATCCCTGTGAGGTAGGTACTTTATTACAATTCAGAAGTTTTACTTTTTTTTTTTTTTTACTTCAGAATTTTTCTTTTTTCACTCAAAAACACAGAGAAAGCTTTAGCAATGATATTATTTATATGTTTTTTACTCTGTTATTTACATTATTTTCTTGGTTCAAACCATTTTATATCATATTAAACTGAATGTGACCCTAAACTAAAATATCTTTGACGCTCCTGTTCAATATTTTTCCATTTCATCTTTATTAGACTCTTAGAATCTAAAGTGCAAGTATGTGCAAACTGTACTTAAGTGTAGTACTTAGGTAAAAGTATGAGGTACATTCCAAACCTACTGAAAGCCTAAAGGCATATCTGCAAACTGTGCGTTGACCTGCAGGTCTGGTCGCAGCAGCTTCATCTAGTCTGTCCTGATCCTTCACTCACAGTTTAGGTTAAAGGACCTGGATTAAGTCTTATCTCCACAGGGATAGGGGGGTGGGGGGGTCTGAGCCAGACTCAAAACGGTGTCATCTGAAACCCCCTTTGCCGTTGTCACTTCATGGAAAACATTCCTACAGTAACCGTTCCCATCCATGTCCAGATATCGTATCTGTTTGGGTCATAAAACCCCCTGGACCTCAGTGTTCCACTTGTGACTCCTGCTCAATAACAACAACCACATTCTGTGTTTTTACTGTTTGTGTAAAGGCTGATTTACCTCCTATAGTGACATATGCTGCTCACATGCTCAACCAAACGGTAGAGATGGTAGTAAATGGTCATGAAATGCTAATGCTAATGCTAATCACGAAGGATACAAACACAAAGAGTTAATAACATCTAATTTGAACCAAGTCATGAATTATGTTGTTAAGATTAGAATAGAATAGAATAGAATAGAATAGAATAGAATAGAATAGAATAGAATAGAATAGAATAGACTTTTATTGCCATTTGCACAAGTATACGACAGCACAGGCACATTGGAATTATTGTGCGCTTCTTCCAGTCAGGCAGGTAAACAATAAGAAATAAAGGTGCATTCAGGTAAAAAAAAAAAAAAAAAGAGTAAGAAGGAGTGTTTATATAAATATAGATAAAAAAATAAAATCCCAAAAGTTAACAATTCTACAGTGCAGGTGTACATATAATTAACATGACATGATTAGTGAAGGAGTAATGTTTGACTTTTAATACTTTAGTTAAATTTAGGGTTAGTGTTAATAGTCCCTGTGAGGTGGAAAAAGCAAAAAAAAAAATGTTATTGTGATTTTTGTAGTGTGACCAAAAATGGGTTAAGTACAGTAAAGGAAGTACTTCTACTTAGTTACTTTCACCGCTGCTTTTCAGTGAAATATAAGAACGTATTTACAGACAATAAATGTGGAAAACCTTATTTCAAGAAATGTTTCCAACATAATATTCTCCTGGTTCCAGTGGCAGATTTTTTTTTTATTTTTTTTTTGTTAAATTCAACCAAAATTATATTGTATTCATTTTGCTGTACTTGTTTTTAAAGGGGTATTTTCCCAGTGTAACAGAAGTGCTGTGTCAGAGGGGTTTATGTTTGTACATATTGTCGAGATTCTCCAAAACTATGAACCTCAGTGTCCGTAAAAAAACAACCATATCTGTGTTTTTACTGTTTGTGTGTTTATTCTTACTTCACTTTGAGAGCAAACATTTCTCTGACTGAAACAAACCAAACAATGGACTCTCACAGTAAACAGCGATACAGACACAGACCGAGTGTTTGTTCTCGGACTCAAATAATAAACACACTTTGGCCCAAAGGTCAAACGCCTCTGGGAGGTTGCCGGTTTGATTCCATCCCTATGATCGTTATATTCCACTGTACTGCACCTTTTTAATATCCGGAAATAAAGGGATTTTAAAGCAAAATCACGCCTGGAGCAGTGTAAATTTTATAAGTGTACGGTGTCATGCACAGCTGATGTGAATCACACGGATAAAAACATTCGATTTACTTTGTCAAAACTCGATGAGGAGGCGCAAGATAAAACGAATGCCAGTCCTCTCTCTCTGCCTGGTTTGGTTGATTCGTTTTCCACATGTGTTTAAACATTTTATGACACACCATTTATAACAGGGGTGTCAAACTCATTTTAGTTTAGGGGCCACATTCAGCCCAATATGATCTGAAAAGGAGCAGACCAGTAAAATAATAACAGTGAAAAAAGTCAAATTACATTATGATAATGTTTACATTGATCATGTTTCCCTCAAAATAAATAAATAAATGGACTGCACTTACAGAATATAGATATTTTCCAACTTCATGGTGCTCAAAGTGCATTGAATAACATCAACAACTTGACATGTCCTAAGAAAAACAAGTGCAATTTTAACCTTTTTTCAGCCTCAGTCATCAGTTTGTCATTTGCACATGTGCAGAATGACTTACATTTCAATAAAAAAATACACTAAATATTTAATAACAGGCAGAATATTTGTAAAATTACACTTTTCTTCAAATATTTCAGCTGGTTCACATATTTATTCTGGTTTTTGTAAAAGGATGCATTGTTAATATAAAGATTTTCATGTAATTTAACTTTTTTTTTTTACATTAAAATCTACAGTTTTCATTATTTATAAAGTATAGTCTACCCTCCCTCTCCCCACATGTACTCAGCTGTGAAAATTCCTAATTTAGTTGTAAATTATTCTTAGATCAGTTCTGATGTAATTGTGTTTCATCAAATATTAGTTCACCTTTGGGTTTTTGTTTTTTTTTTTAACAAATGTACCCCTAGTTTAACCTCAATTTTCACAACAATACACTTTAATGACATCTATGCTAATTAGGTTTTCCATTTCAACAATGAAATACTTTTGAAAATATATGTTTTAGTACTTTTTAGGTCCAATCCTAATGACGTAATTGTCCACATGTCAGTCGTAGTTTGTCCACTCACTGCTGCAGCTTTCACATCAGTTCCAGGTTCCTTTCACTACTGACTGGACTGGATCAGGCTAATGCTAACGTTAGCTAGTGCACACAAACCTGCTGGAATTCTTTAATAACAGAAAATTCATACATTTTACTCCAACGCCAAACTATATTTGCAGAGAACTCATTTAATTACTTTCAGGAGCAGAGGTGTAAAGTAACTAAGTAAAAGTACTTCATTACTGTACTTAAGTAATTTTTTTAGGTATCTGTATTTACTTGAGTATTTATTTTTCTGGCAACTTTTTAATTTTACTCCCTACATTTTTTATAAATATCTTGTACTTTATACTCTTTACATTCTCAGAATAAACTCATTACTTTTACAAACTAAACAGATGTAACAGTATGAAAAATCAGTCGCTTCAGAGAGAAAATCAGTGGTGATTTTATATATTATAGTTATATCTCATCATATATATATCTCATAATTTTGACTTTTTATCTCATAATTTTGACTTTTTAAGTCATAATTTTGACTTTTTATGTCATAATTTTGACTTTTTATGTCATAATTTTGACTTTTTATCTCATAATTTTAACTTTTTATGTCATAATTTTGACTTTTATGTCATAATTTTGACTTTTTATCTTAAAATTATACATTTTATCTCATATTTATAACTTTTCTTTTTAAAATATTAAAATATTTATCTCAATTGTGCCTTTTCTTTCCCCATTTTTTCCAAAATTTTCTGCCCATATCCACAAATCTGAGTAACTGTGACTCGATCAAACATATTATCTACACAGTAACTCACTTTTAAAGGCTTTATTTTAAATACTTTTGAAATTTTTCTGGAGTATTATTGCCTTCATGACAAAAAAAAAGCAGTTTTATTTTTTACTTTTGTACTTTATTACAATTGAAAACTTATACTTTTTTACTTTTACTTATGTAGAAGTGTTGAATCAGTATTTGTACTTTTACCAGAGTATTTTTTCACACAAGTAGCTGTACTTCTACTCAAGTACAGAATGCGAGTACTTTGAACACCTCTGTCCAGGAGTACAATTTACCTGATCCATAATGAAGACTGTAAACCCACATGTGGTGTTGGAACACTATCATTAGAATTTTGACTGTTAATTACAGACAACCACTTGTTTCTCCGTGTTGTTTCTTTTTGGATACGATATAAGGCTATTCCCTTAGCACAGGGGTGTCAAACTACGGTCCTCGAGGGCATGTTTTAGATGATTCCCTCTTCCATTCCACCTGGAGGCCATTGCATCATTATCAGTCTGATGAGGAACTGATTATTAACTCTTTAAGTGTCAGTGCTGATGCATTCTGAATGGATGATTTAGTTTAAATGTTCAGAAAACTTCAACAGTTTTACTTTATTTTGTGCATGGAAAAGGTGCCAAAAAGCAAGAGGTGTTTTTTTTTTTTATTATTATTTTATTTCACCATTTTTTTAAATTGCTGTGACCAAATGTCAATACTAGTTTTCTTCTTTAGTAATTTTTTTCCCCCCAAATTTTCCACATTATTTGTGATTTTGTAAATATTTTTTAGTTTTTGTTCATTTGGTTTATTTTTCTAAATTTGGGTTATTTTGATTTTTTAATTTTTCTGCTATTTGTGTCTTACTTTGCTCAATGTTACCAGTTATTTTGTTAGTTCTCAGGAGTTAAAGGGTTAAACTGAATCACATGGAAGAGGGAAATATCTAAAACATGCAGGACACCGGCCCTCGAGGACTGGAGTTTGACACGTGTGCCTTAGCAGGATCATGTTTTTGATTGTATCCAAGTGTACAACAATGCTCAGACATTGTTGGTTTCTTGCCGTTTCTGCAGGAGACTAATGTTACCGGAGGTTCAGTAGTTAGCATTAGCACCGTCAAAATGGAGGCGCTCTATGACGTGACGACAAGTGGGAATCCCCTACTGGTAATTATGATCATATTTTACTGGTCTGACCCATTAGAGATCTAACTAATCTGTGCATAGAACCTGAATTAAAATCATTTCTACACCATTGATCATTAATATCTTCATTGTTATTCATCCTACAGGCCAGATTGGACCCTTTTGGCGGGCCGGATTTAGCCCCCGGGCCTTATGTTTGCCACCTGTGGTTTATAAGAAGATTAAAGGTTATTTGAAAAAAAGGTTTTTAGGTTTAATTCCATCTTTAAGTATACCTGCTGCACAGACATGTGATCATAATGGAAGTATGCATAGACTACAAGGACCTTTGACGTTTTCTCAACCTCCACTCGAGCTAAAACATCCCATAACATCAGTGTAGGATTACCGCACAGCTACAAGTCTCTCTGTCACACTTTGTCTACAAAGACTTTGAAAAGCCCTTGTTTTTAGTTCTGAATAATGCACATATGGAAAGGTTTTATTGAGCATGGCATTGCATAAAACTGGATTTCCGCAAGAGGAGGCAACCAGTAAGAATGGGTATCTAATCAAGGCAGGGTCAGAAGCGACAGCCGCTGTGTGTTCTGGCAGCAGAAGTGAAGGAAAAGCTGCTTCTTCTGCTTCTCTTTCACTGAATAGTTTCAACGACACGCTCACAGATACATGCAGTACGACAGGGCCTCCTGCTGGGCCTGAAAATGTGCTCAAATCCAAGTCATGGAGTGGAAAAGCACAGTAATATCATGGCTTGTTTGCACTAAAAGACATCGTGAAACACAAACACTGCAAAGCTGCCTCAAATATTCACATCCATTACCACACACCGTGATCCTGGGTTAGTTTTTCACTTTCATTCTTTAAAAAAAAACAACAAAAAAAAAAAACTATCTCGTCTCCTCATCACTCACAGTGTGTTGAAACAAGTCTCGCTTGTGGTTGTACTAGTAAGGTCCTTTACAAAGTTACCTGTTTTCACAAGTGTCGTGCATGCCTGAACGCTCACCCACCGTGTTGTAAATATCTAACTGTCAAGTCACCTTGTCTTACATTTATGTGTGCAGCCAAATGGAATTTGTCAGTGTGTCATTTAGGGATAATAAGGTGGAGGATCTGCATTGCTGAGCTCCTTAAGAGTCCTTTATTCTGCATTTAACACATACTATGCATATTTTGCACTGTCTCATGCTGAAGTGTACTCGTGCACTTTATCATTCAGTTTATTTATTCATAACATCCAGATTTGCATGTAATTTACCCAGTGTATATGGTGTGAATACTGTTAATAATGTATAAACTATAACACTATATAATGTGTTTTACTGATTTGAAGTGTTTTACTAATTGTTTTATTCTTGTATGGTGTCCTTGAGTGCCTTGAAAGGTGCCTGGAATGAAATGTATTATTACTATTATTGTACTATACTGCCTACACTATTGCTATTGTATTTTGATGCCACGTACATATATACATATGTAAAAATCTGAAGGTGACTGAAAATTAAAAACAAAAAACAAACAGCCCCCCCCCCCCCCAAAAAAAAAAAAAAACCTAAAAAAAAAAAAAGCTCTTCATATTTGTATGTGTAGTTTACAATCTTCAAATAACATCATTCAACTTAAACTTTCCTCCTGACACTCAGAAATACTTTATTTATCGTCTGTGTCGGACAAGAGTTTCAGAGTTTTACTTACAAAACAAAAATATTGTCCACTGCAAATAAAAATATATCTGGGACAAAAAGAAAAAAAAAATACATCATGTGGCTTCTAATCAAGGCAATTATTTAATGACACACACACACACACACACACACACACACACACACATATATATATATATATATATATATATATATATATATATATATATATAACCCTCCCCCCCACACACACATGACTGTTAACACTTATGTGTACAAAACTCTAATATTTTGACAGAACACAGAGGGGCACATGCGCAGTAAGTAGGATCATTACGGTAGAAAATTCCTCCACACTTTCGCCCAAGGAATGGTAACTTCACAGACCGTCGGAAAAAGTACCATCAGTTGAGGAGTGTGGAAGACGTAACTTACTGAGTGTTTGAAAAGAAGCTTAAAAGTTTATATCTAGTGAGTATTTTTGGTGATACGAACTTTATACGAAATACCCTGACCTAGAATTGCCTGTTGTTGATTTAAAAGTATTTTTCATCTTTCGATTCACGGCTACAAGTTAAACTTTGACGTATTTAATGCATTCAATTTAATTTAAGTTATGTTATTTACTTTGCAAGTTTCAAACATAAACTTTATTCACTTTCACTGTCACTTAAACTCGTCTGGAAAAGTTTTCCAACTTTTCTAGTTGCTTCACGAGCGGTGTGTGCATGAAAATTAGCTTAAAACGTCATATTTATTGGGTATTTTTGATGATACGATGTTTATATGAAATAGTCTGACCTAGAATTCCTTGCTGTTGATTTAAATATGTTTTTATTTTTTTAATTCGGGGCTATAAGATAAACTTTGACGTCTTTTTAACGTCTTCAAGTTAGTTTAAGTTGTGTAATTTTTTCTGGACGTTTCAAAAAATAAACTTTATTCGCTTTCACAGTCACTTAAAGTCACCTTAAAACTTTTCTGACCGGTTTTGTGTGTGAAAAGAATCTTAAAAGTCCATGTGTAGTGAGTATGTCTTCAGTGATAAAACGTTTATGGTGCCTATTATTGATTTAAATACATTTTATTTTTTTCGATTTGGAGCTAGAAGATAAACCTCTACGTCTTTTAACAACTTTAAACCAATTTAAATCATGTTAATTATTTGTTAACGTTTAAAAAAAAAAAACTTTATTCGCTTTCACATCCACTTTAAATCATCCGGGAAAGTTTTCCCCAACTTTTTTTCCCCTCATCACTTTACGAGCGGTCCGTGAACGCACCAAAAGTCTCGGTCAATTAGTAAGAGTTTAGTGAGTGGAGGCTGTAGTGCGTCTCAGAACCCTCCACCAATGATCCGCTAAAACACCCCACTGCTCCGACTTAGATCTGCGGGGGTGGGGAGTCCACAACTTTGGACTTATATATATAAAAAAAATAAAAAATATATATATTAAAAAAAAAAAAACATGGGATTTGAGCTGGACCGTTTCAAGGAGACCGTGGACCCGGATTTTAAATGCAACTTGTGTAATAAAGTCCTGGAGGACCCACTGACGACTCCGTGTGGACACGTCTTCTGCTCCGGCTGTGTCCTGCCTTGGGTTGTCCAACAGAGCAGCTGCCCCGTTAAATGTCAACGGATCTCAGCCAAAGAGCTCAACCACGTCCTGCCTTTAAAAAACCTCATCCTGAAGCTGGAGATTAAATGTGACAACCACACCAGGGGCTGCGATGCGGTGGTGAAGCTGCAGCATCTGGCTGAACACGCCGAAATGTGCGACTATTCCCCAACAAAGTGTAGGAATAAAGGATGCGACGAGGAGCTCAGTCTGCGGGACATGGACGCGCATATGCGGGATACGTGCGAGTACAGGCCGGTGGGGGTCTGCGAGAGTGGCTGTGGGTTGATGCTCACCTTTAAGGAGCATAAGTTAAAGAGTCACTGCTGCACGCGAGCTCTGAAGGCGCATAATGTAGCCCTGCAAAATAAAATCATCAGCCTGGATAGAGAGTTTAAGAAGCAGACGATTAAAGCCAATAAGAGGGAGAAGTCACTCCTGGCTCAACTTTCTGCAGTGCACGGTGAGCTGCAGATGACAGCCCTCAAGTATCAGAAGAAATTCACCGAGTACAGTGAAAGAATCGACTCCCTCACTAAGACTGTGGCTTTCTCCTGCAAGGTAAGCACTAAAAGTTTTTCATTCACCCCCTTAACTTCTGGAATCTACTCTTATCTGTTTCCTACAGCTGCTTCAACAAAAAAAGGCCAATTTTGAGATTTTTTTTAATATATAAAGATCTAGATTCTGTGATTTTTCCCATTTATGATCATTTATTGTAATATTATTGTCTGTATTTTGCAGTTTTTCAGTTAGAATCTGGTGTTTTCTTCTATTAAAATGATTCATCATGTAGATATGCGTATAAATATATATAATAGATAAAGGTTAAAGCTGACTTTTTAAGCAAAATGTTAACTGAGTGTAACCCCCCCCCCCCCCAAAAAAAAAAAACAAAAAACAAGCTGTCATTGATCCAACTCCATGGTTTTTACTAGTGAGTCAATGTTGTAGACAGTAACTGGTTCGAATCTGACACCCAACTGTACATCCATTGATACGATTAGTGGATCAATAGGTATGAAATAGTTTAGAACAGTAAATTATTTTACCAGTGGAGGTTGAACCTTTCTGAAGGTATTTATGATCATTTATTGTAATATTATTGTCTGTATTTTGCAGTTTTTCAGTTAGAATCTGGTGTTTTCTTCTATTAAAATGACTCATCATGTAGATATGTATACAAATGTATATAACAGATAAAGGTTAAGGCTGACTTTTTAAGCAAAATATGTTAACTGAGTATAAAAAAAACAAGCTGTCATTGATCCAACTCCATGGTTTTTACTAGTGAGTCAATGTTGAGAGTCTGTGAACGACCAAATGGTTCAAATCTGATTCTAAACTGTATTTGACACCAGTTATTTACATGCATTGAAAGGATTAGTGGATCAATAGGTATCAAATAGTTTAGATCAATAAATGATTTTACCAGTGGAAGTTGAACCTTTCTTTTATGATCATTTATTGTAATATTATTGTCTGTTATTTTGCAGTTTTTCAGTTAAAATCTGGTGTTTTCTTCTATTAAAATGACTCATCATGTAGATATACATATAAATATATATAATAGATAAAGGTTAGAGCTGACTTTTTAAGCATAATATTAACTGAGTGTAAAAAAAAAGTTGTCATTGATCCAACTCCATCGTTTTAACTAGTGAGTCAGTGTTGTAGACAGTAACTGGTTCATATCTAACACTAAACTGTACATCCATTGATACGATTAGTGGATCAATAGGTATGAAATAGTTTAGAACAGGAGATGATTTGATCAGTGGATGTTTGTGTGTACCAGTGTTTCCATGGTAACTACGGAGCATCTGAACATACAAACAGGTCATATCTGATAACCATGAAAACATGACAAAGTCTATTTTACATGTATTGATAAGATCAGAGATATTGAACATTTTAAATCAGTGGATGACTGTCAATTTCTGTCCCTTTTTTTTTCATATTTAACCCTTTGGTGAATACTGGTCACTACAAAGCAAAAAGACAGTAACATTGAAATCATTCTTTGTCACGTAATAAAATATCTTATCTCAACTGTCTGTTATTTTGGAGACAATTGGTGGGTGAAAAAAGTACTAGTAAAACAAAACAAAAAGACAGTAACTTACTAATGTCCATTTAGGACCTTGTCCCAGTAGTGAATCACTGTATTAGACTGAAACAGATAATGGAATTACTGTATTTTCTGGACTATAAGGTGCACTGTTAGTTTTTCTTAAGGCGCATTAAGTGAAGTAAAAAAAAAAAAATCATGAGATGAAAAGTCCAAATTATGAGATACGAAGCCAAAATTCTGAAATAAAAAGTCCAAATTATGAGATAAATGTCTCAATTATGAGTTAAAAAGCCAAAATTATGAGATAAAAAGTCCAAATTATTAGATAAAAAGTCCAAATTATGAGATAAAAAGTCCAAATTATGAGATAAAAAGTCCAAATTATGAGATAAGAAGTCCAAATTATCAGTTAAAAAGTCCAAATTATGAGATAAAAAGTCCAAATTATCAGTTAAAAAGTCCAAATTATGAGATAAAAAGTCCAAATTATCAGTTAAAAAGTCCAAATTATGAGATAAAAAGTCCAAATTATCAGTTAAAAAGTCCAAATTATTAGATAAAAAGTCCAAATTATTAGATAAAAAGTCCAAATTATGAGATAAAAAGTCCAAATTCCCAGTCAGAATTAATGTGTGTTTTTTGCAAACTACTGGTGCTGAACAACAACAGAACTTTAAGGTGATTTTTCTCAGTTTAGTGTCTGTGCAGTTACTGCCTTTATACTTAGTTAGACAGAACAGTGGATAGTTGTTCTACAGCTTTTCTTGTATATTCATAGGTTTAGTTATTTTTGTTTCAACAATCTCCATCAAAACAAAAACTGTATTAAAATGTTTTATTTAATAGTGTTTATTTAAATACATGTTTGTTTAATTCAAACTTTAAACACATGTCGTCCAGCTGAGTGGACATTTTTGTAAAATAGGTTCATTAATAAAAAATAAAACAAAATCACATAGCTTTTTTTTCGTGCCTAAAGAGGAATTAAAAACACTTAAGTCTTCACTAAGGTTCTCATAATTCATGCATCAAAGGGTTAAATGGAGTTAAATTCCACCTGAGATGTTAAAGGTTTTTAGTTTCCTAGCCGTGGGTTTGTTTCTCTGCACTTTTTGCTTCGAGCCATTGATGTCAGCTGTGCTCCTGACCAGCTGGCAGTCAATGGGGGGAGGGTCAAATATTTACTGCACTTCTGTACACAACAAGAGCCAGGTTCCACTTATATTGCCTCCTCTGAGCATGCTTGTTTGAGCCTCTCTGTCATCAGAGTTCACTCTTCAGTTCTTTTCCCTCAGTCGTAGTCATAATAAATCATGTTCATGAACACAGCTGAGACCAAACAGTGGAAGAGATGCTCCTCAAACTACTCACTAAAACTTAATTACTCTTTAGGCTGCATTCAAACTGCACAAAATGCAGAGGGTGGAGAGTAACTATGTAAAAGTACTTCATGACTGTACTTAAGTTTTTTTTTTTGTTTTTTTTTTAGGTATCTGTACTTTACTAGAGTATTTATTATTATGGCAACTTTCTACTTTTACTCCCTACATTTTTACATAAATATCTGTACCTTATACTCATTTAATTTATATAAATATCTGTACCTTATACTCATTTAATTTATATAAATATCTGTACCTTATACTCATTTAATTTATATAAATATCTGTACCTTATACTCATTTAATTTATATAAATATATGCACTTTATACTCCTTACGTTTATAGAAATATATGTACTTTATACTCCTTACGTTTATATAAATATATGTACTTTACACTCCTTACATTTATATGAATATATGTACTTTATACTCCTTACATTTATATGAATATCTATTCTATTTTGTACCAATCTCAAGTTTCTATGACAACCTGTTCTTGAATTAGAGCCAATAATATGATTTTGACCTTTCTACGAAATGCGACATTGACCTTTGACCTTTTGCAATATTGATCATTTCCTTACATGTATATATGCATCACTGCGTGTAATATTATGATAATATATCCATTATTGATTACTTTATAGCGTGATATGTCTATGTTTAACACACACAAACAGTGTTACAGAACTTCATTTTGCGACATGTCACCTTTGACCTCCAGAGATCTCAAAAACTATTGCTTGTAGGTGATAACACCAAATATGAGAATAGTATCTTCATTCCGAATTGTTTGGTACCAACCTGACAGTTCTGAGACCCTATGTTCTTGAGTTATAACCAATAATGTGATTTTTACCTTTTAGTTAATTTTGACCTTGACCTTTGACCTTTACTCAAATGAATCATTGCATCTGATGCACATTAGCTATATGTATATGTGCATGCAATTTCATGGTGATATAGCAAGTATTCATTGAGTTATAGCACGATATGTATCCGCGGACACACACACACACACACAAACACACACACACACACACACACACACACACACACACACACACACACACACACACACACACACACACACAGAATAATTCCAATAATGTCTTAATTAAACAGATTAAAAAAAACTAATCTGATTTCACTAACTGGTCGGTACTGGAACGACTCTAGTAAAACCAGTGCCATATCCATTAACTTTTGTGGTTTTCATATGTTTAACTGTGAATTATTTCAAATAATGTTTTTAAGTCCACACAACCTAAAGAAGTGGGCGTGTCCATTTAATGAGGTCTGAGGGGAAAAAAAAAACTAGCACTTTTGAAAATGTCTGGAATTTTTATTTGGATAAAGGGCGAGTGAGTGAGCGGCCTGTCCCTGTTGTACTCCTCTACTTGTTTAATGGGCTGTTCCTCATTGTAATGTTTAACCCTTTATAGTTCACTCTGGAATCCAACGTTTCTACCTCAGTGTTTTATCAAGGCCCGTTAACGTTCCATGTTTGGTTCCTTATTTGGAAGTGGGAAAAAAAATACAATAATAATAATAAAAAAAAAAGTAAATCCAGGGAAGCACATTTAAAGTAATAGATGTTTATTTTATAATATTAGACCAATATAAGGACAGATCCAGAACCATGTCCACATCCACATTAACCCTTTGGACATTATTCCTTACATTAGTACCAGTACTGTATGGTACTGAACCAAACAGGTACAGTTACTGCTCATGCAGAGGTGGACCCTGTAGACCACATTAGACCTGATAGACCCTGTAGACCACTTTAGACCTGATAGACCCTGTAGACCACATTAGACCTGATAGATCCTGTAGACCACATTAGACCTGATAGACCCTGTAGACCACATTAGACCTGATAGACCCTGTAGACCACATTAGACCTGATAGATCCTGTAGACCACATTAGACCTGATAGACCCTGTAGACCACATTAGACCTGATATACCCTGTAGACCACTTTAGTCCTGATAGATCCTGTAGACCACATTAGACCTGATAGACCCTGTAGACCACATTAGACCTGATATACCCTGTAGACCACATTAGACCTTTCAGACCCTGTAGACCACATTAGACCTTTCAGACCCTGTAGACCACATTAGACCTTTCAGACCCTGTAGACCACATTAGACATTTCAGACACCGTAGACCACATTAGACCTTTCAGACCCTGTAGACCACATTAGACCTTTCAGACCCTGTAGACCACATTAGACATTTCAGACACTGTAGACCACATTAGACCTTTCAGACCCTGTAGACCACATTAGACCTTTCAGACCCTGTAGACCACATTAGACCTTTCAGACCCTGTAGACCACATTAGACCTTTCAGACCCTGTAGACCACATTAGACCTAACAGATCCAGTAGACCACATTAGACCTTTCAGTCCCTGTAGACCACATTAGACCTTTCAGTCCCTGTAGACCACATTAGACCTTTCAGTCCCTGTAGACCACATTAGACCTTTCAGATCCAGTAGACCACATTAGACCTTTCAGTCCCTGTAGACCACATTAGACCTTTCAGATCCTGTAGACCACATTAGACCTTTCAGACCCTGTAGACCACATTAGACCTTTCAGATCCTGTAGACCACATTAGACCTTTCAGACCCTTTAGACCACATTAGACCTTTCAGATCCTGTAGACCACATTAGACCTTTCAGACCCTGTAGACCACATTAGATTTTAAATTGTTGTCACTCGTCACTTTTTTATTGACTGTCAAATTGCACACATATAATTTGTGCATAAAAATTAACCCAATAGAAACATTTTAATTTTGACCAAACCCTGTTTTTTTTTTGCTACTGCAGTGAAGTGAGTTAAAAGAAAAAAAGGATGTTGATGGACGTTACGACAACTGAAGAAGAGTTTTAAAACAATAGTATGTGTGGACACACCAGGACGTCACATCATTTAGTTTTTTTTTTAATTTAGTAAGCGTTAAAGGGTTAATTTATAACAATAATAATGGATACATCTGTGAAACAACATGATATTTATGCTCATCACTGTGTTTATGGAACGACTTCTCCTGTCATCTCATAATAATAAATAAAATAAATCATCAGTTTTGTGATTTAAGAGAAAAAAATGACATTACGACATGGGGGGGTCGGAGCAAGAATATACACAAATATTGTATAAAGGCTGAGGTTAACTCTTTTACTGTGACAGGTTTTGTTTTTTTTTGTGTGTGTTTCTTTAATCATTTTAGTATATGTTATTATTTTATTTCACTGATTACTGTGTAACTCCAGATGGTAAATAAGGCTTCACATCTGTAAGTCTGTCATTGAACACTTTACAGCCAAATTAATTCAGGTTTCATGTGTTATATTATGCTTTATCTCTTTTTTTTTTTTTTTCAATCGTACTACTAAATTATATTGAACCTAATGGACTAATACTTGAATATAATTACAATTTAGACAGTAACTTGGTGTTACTGTCTGTGTGAAATGACTGTTTTCGTAGTTTTATTCATCGAAATATTGATTTACAATCACAAACGTGGACATTTTTCATTTAATTACAGTTAGAAAAAATATAAATAGTAGCAGTTAAACAAATAAATATGACCACAAATGTAAACCTTCTGTTGTTTTCTCCTTTTTAATTTGAGCAGTTAACGCTCTTGCCTCACAATAACAAGACCCAGGTTCGATTCCTGGACCGTGCCGGCCTTTCTGTGTGGAGTTTACATGTTTCTGTCCTTCGGGTTCTACGGTTTCCACAATCACCCAAAAACATGTTTGTTAGTGTACTTTCTTTCTCCTCTTTTTCTTTCTTTCTCTCTCCTTTCTTTTTTCCCCAGTTCATTTTTCTCCCATTTCAACGTTTTTGCACATATATTGTCTTATAATATATCTGGACATTTTTCTTGATATAGGGTTAAATTTAAAACTGATTTCATTCCTATAACAGGAGAAGGCATCTGCATTATGTAACAGTTAAATAAATAAATAAATAACACAGATGACAATACAAATACACATGGGCAAATACTCATACAGACTCACTGATCTGTACTTGGATAAAAAAATAACATATGTGACCCTCCAGCACAAAACCAGAATTTCAGAAATTCTGATTTTATATTTATATTTATCTGAAGGCTTATTTAAAAATGCTTGCGTGACACTAGTTCAACCAATCAGAGGCCATTTTTCAACATCGCCATAGCAACAAGGGATTTTATTTACTGTAGAAGGCTTTGTTCTGAGGCCTCCCATTGGTTCAAAAATATAATGATGTGAATTTCTATTTAAGGGTTGTCTAGAGGGAATCCTGACCTTTCCAACAGTACCAAACATGACGGGGAAATACCTAACGCCAGCACGAAGAAAAGTCGTGTTTTGAGCCAATTTTTCTTTTTTTTAGATTTAATTACTGTCGGAGTCAGTTGTTGTTCTTCCAAAATGGCATGATTTGAAGCACTTTTGGTCAGAATTTTCACAAAAACTTATAGTTATAAGTGTTCATGAGACATTTTATTTGGATTTTATGCATTAAACTTCAAATTTGATCATTTTGACCCATATTATATGACCCATACGTATTTGAGGGCTATGGCTAGAATTACTGCTGTGTGCCTTCTGACTGGTTTTGTGTCCCCAAACTGCGGCCCGCGGGCCAGATGCGGCCCACATTCACATTTGGTCCAGCCCCCTGAACAATACCAGAGAGCAATTTTGATATTTTTTTTTCATATTATGTGTATTTGTATTTGATAATAAAGTTGGACTTTCGCAATAAAATGTTCATTAGCTTTGAAGTATTTTCATTATTAATTGTTAGTTAGTGACTAGTTTAACACAAGAACTTTGACAGACGCTCATATGAGTGATTTTAGTCAGAGATTCTGCTCCGACAACTAAGCTGAACTTGGACCTGTTAAGACGAAGACGTTTATGTTCAATGGATTTTTTTTTTCTGTGAAGAACCCAGAGAACGTTACTTGATTGTGACAATACATGTTTACATTTAGGCACTCCTGCAATCATCACACTTTTTCTGTTACAAACTGACCCCGGCCCTTCATCAGAGAAGGGGAAAAGTTATATGGCCCTCACAGGAAAAAGTTTGGGGACCCCTGTGTTAGAGGGTCACATATTGTCAGCTTCATACCATAATTGCCTAAGTCATTTTTTTGTGTTTTTGGAAAATGAAAAAAAAAAAAAAAATTCTAAAAGTCACATCCATATTTTTTATTGATTTTTTTTTTCACAGAACATTCAAGTAGATGAGAAGAAAAGTATGAAAAAACCAAAACAAAACCCAACATCATTTGTTTTATGAAATAAAATTGACTTAAGCGGATTATACCTTTGACTTAAGCAGTTTTTCTGAGAACATTTTGCATTTTTTTCTGCCCATTTTGCATACATTCAAACTGCCTTAAGTCAAATGATATAACTTGGGCAGGTATGTTTTTACACTTGTTTTTTTTTTTTTTTTATGAGTGTTCTGATTGGTCAATGACATAGGCAGAAAGACAGGATGATGCAGCAGTGGTAGGGGAGTAAAGTTATGCAAAAATCTCAATTTGACCAAAAAAATTGACTTAGGCAATTATGGTATGAGGCTAACGATATATAAAATAAATGAAGATACCAGAACTAAGAAAATAGGTCTTGAGTGAGGGGGAAAAAAAACTGAGCGTGAGTCCTCAGTGTAATGAAGAGGAGGCATGTTTTATGACTCAAATCTAAAGCCTAATGCCTCCTGTAAAGACCAATTATCAACATCATAAAGGATGCAGGAGTTCATAGCTCAGATAATGAATTAAATTAGTGTATGGTGGCTGCACGGCTGCTCTGATCAGCACAGGGGAGTGGTCAAAATGTAATCGGCCTTAGGTATAAAGGGGAAAAAAATAGAACAAGAACAGGAGATTTTGATTCCATCTAATTTGCTCAGATTAGACACCCACCACTGATGCCGTTATGTAAGAAAATCCGGATGAATGGGCTCTTTATTGGATGTTGTGTTCTTTTTAATTTTGCCCCTTTTAGCTACCTCATTGACTTCAGCTCACACAGCTGAACATGTTGTTTAAGTCACACCTTTAACTGTAATGATCTTTTTTTTGTTGTTTTTCTTTTCTTTTCCTGCTTGTTGATGTGTTGGTTATGTGCTCAGTTCCCAGTAAAATGTGTTCCGGTAGACTGGGAAATTGTGCATCGAATGCAACGATGCGAGGAAATGATGAAATCGCTCATGCTAGGTATTAGAAAAAAAAAAAAAAAAAAGAAGCTTGCTGTGCTTTTTACACAGAGCTGGTTATCATAGGTCATTTAAGAGTGGAGGCTCAGTGTTAATGTTATGTATTGTGGTGAGGCTGGAGTTCAGGTTAACTCTCAAAGACATCACTCTCCTGGAGTTCTTTGGCTTTTCCAGTGGAATCACATTTGTCTTTTTTGTCTTTGGATTTTCAGAGGTTGTTTAGTGAATGTGTTTGAGACGTGATACGCTTTAGCTTCTTTCTCTTCCTTCTCAAACTCACTTTTTTGAGTTTGGACATTTGGACATTTGGACAATTGGACAATTGGACTATACTGTAGGTTTATGGTGGAAGAGGAAAGTCACAAACACTTAGAGGGAGAAGAAATTAAAAACTGATGGCAATAAAAGAGGAAATATACACATGTGGCTTTTTTTTTTTTACATCTGAACTCACTGCTTCTTGTTCTCCTTCCTGTTCCTCTTGTTCTTCTTCCTGTTCTTGTTTCTTCTTCTTATTTCTGTTCTTGTTCTTCTTCTTGTTTCTGTTCTTGTTGTTCTTCTTAATGTTCCTCTGCATGTTCTTCCTGTTTTTGTTCTTCTTGTTCGTCTTCCTGTTCTTTTCGTTGTTGTTCCTCTTCCTGTTCCTCTTGTTCTTCTTCCTGTTCTTGTTCTTGTTCTTGTTTTTGTTCTTCTTGTCGCTCTTCTTCTTCTTTTTCTGTTGTTTGTGAAACGTCAGACATGTCAGAGTGGACGTCAGATTAATTTCTCCCATTCTGACGTGTTGGGATGATCCATATAAAAGCACATCATAATGGAGTCAGCTTCGTCAGGGTCCATGTAAACAGTGACGTTCTGATCTGAATTAGAACCAGATTGTAGAGTCTTTGTGTATGTAAAACCGCTACTGAAAGGCCAGAGAGTGGATGAATCATGACAGTGACTGTATGTCCATGTCTCTATTGTTGTGTTTGTGTCACATACAGATGACGTCATGAGAGTTTAGGTCATCCTTGCTATGGTGACCTCTCCCACGTTGAGGTGGTTCTGGGCTCTAATGGAAAATGACTGAAACATGGGAGTTCAGCTCAATCTATGTAGTGGAAAAGTGTTACTTGCATAAAGTTATTAACCTCATAGTATAACTGCCTAAGTAATATTTTTGGTCAAATTATGATATCTGCATAAAAACAAATTAGCAGTGTTATAATATAATATAATATAATACTAATATAATAGGAAATAATATAATATAATAGGAAATAATATAATATAATTAGGAAATAATAATAATATAATATAATATAATAGGAAATAATATAATATAATATAATATTATATGATAGAATAGAATAGGGGTGGCACTCGTGCCTCACAGCAAGAAGAACCCTGGTTCGATTCCCACACCAGACCTTTCTGTGTGGAGTTTGCATGTTCTCCTCGTGTCTGTGTGTGTTTTCTCCAGTTTCCTCTCCCACCATCCAAACACATGCACTGATAGGTTAATCTAAATTACCCATAGGTGTAAATGTGAGAGTGATTGTTTGTCTATATATGTTCAGCCCTGAGATGAACTGGAGACTCATACAGGGTGTACCCCGCCTTCACCCATTGTATCTGGATTAAACCCCCACAACCCTAATGATGATAAAGCGGATTCAGATGACGAGGCGAGAGAATAGATCTTTATTGTCACAGGAACCATGAGAATTCATTGAACATTTGTTGCAAAAAAAGGGCAAA